>CABFOW010001597.1:80378-98498 GCA_902141385.1 Timema californicum
CCTCTAAACCCCCCCCCCCAAAAATATGAATAGTTAACCACGTGGTATGAAAATAACTGCAATTGCTTTAGATGTTAAAAGTATCCGTATTCAAAATGATGCACTATATTTTTTTTTTATAAAAGCATTCCACAATATTTCAAGATACTTTATTTACGCGTTCTGTGCATAACTTTTAATTTTTTTTATTTTTTGAAAAAAATATTCACATATATTTATTTATTCTTTACTGCAATGCCATTTTCCGAGATGCTTTAAGTATTAAATCTTTTCTCCATACGGTATATTTACAAAAAAATAAATAAAAAAAAAGCTAGGGATGTTGGATAAATGGCTAGAGTGAGCGAGGTTTGAGGAAAGGGTAAGGCGAAAAGGGTTTTAGTGCGAAGTGGGTGAAAGAAGGGATTGAGGGGGGGAGGGGGGAGGGCGGCTGATCTTTCCATCCCGTTTAACCCGGGCAAAATGGTAGCTCCCCGCGTGCAGTAAATAACTTTTGCTAGGAGAAACTTTATCTATCCTTTGCTTTAAGGTCGGTTTTTTTTGGGTAGGATGGTAAAAAGTGAAAAAAGGGGGGGGGGTTGGATCTCTGTTTTACTTTGGGTATTAACCTCTACCCCTTACCCGGAAAATGGGATGAAAAGGGGGTGGTGGTCGTAGGATTGCTAACGCATCAGGAAAGTTCTGGGTTTAAAGGTCTAGCCCCGTCTATTCATCCGTTGTATTTCATGAGAAACTGTACTTTTGTAGCCCCGTTGTCTGTATAGTGTTTGTTACGCTCGTTATGGGGCCATACTTTCTTGTTTCCAAGTCATTGGCCAATGTCAGTTAACTCAAATACAGTCAACATACAAATATATCCTGTTGTAGGAATTTAAATGATTGCTTAGTCCAAAATATTAGCTCAGTCAGTAGCGTGCTTGCCTACTGAGCAAAAGGCCCCGGGCTCTATTTCTGGTATGGCGAAATCGGTTAAATGTGGGTTTACCCTTTAATAGTGATAAATTAAAGGCTGGGGAATTGGTGTTATGTCTGTTATAGATTGAAGATAGCTTATAAATCATGTGGTGATATAATCAATCCGTTCAGAAAGTGCACGTTAAATTCCTTGAATATATATAAAGGATGTGGTCGAAACTTGAATTATTATTAGTATTATTAGCACCGCGTCTTACTACCCGTTTGGGTTGTACGCACTTACGCTAATGTGTTATGGTAGGGTGATTGTAAGATGAAATTGAGGACCTACAGTTTAACGTGGGATCCGAACCACGGTGGAGGCCTGGCATTCCCCATATTCACAAGATGTCTATGTCAGTCGAAACTTGAAAATCAATACTTTAATTGAAAGGTAAATATTCAATAGGTAAATAAAAACAAACTACATAGGTTTTTTTTTCACTTTTTGAAGATAATGTCATTCAGGTAAGTTCCCCCGTAGGTCATGCAAACTTCAGCGCGTTATCCATCAGTTTGTTTGGAATAGATCATCTAATTTTTTCCGCCTTACCCTATACGATTGCATACAATTAAAGTGCTCTTACTAATTCCATAAAAATTTATAGTTGGCTAACTTATTTTTTATTCTGTCTTCAACTTATTACCACATATCAAGTTTAAACACATATTTTAACTAATATAGCCATGTAATTTGTGTATTTTTCGTTAACCCTTAAAGCTAGCAAACAATGTCTCCTTTTAAAATAGGGCCCTTGTGTGTACCGTAAGGTAGGGGTGCTACCTTTCAGGGTGAAGGGTGAATGTAATGTTCCTTTAACGGCCCTTTAAGGAACTTTGGAGTGTTTCCGTTCGCGAATACTAGAGATAAATGGTAGGTTTCACAGACTGTCACAAAATGGTGACGCTTCCTCCGGTCTGGTTGTTTGTAGCCTATAGTAGCGATACCAGAAATTGAATTATAGGTTTCACACGGGTCGACCACCACACCACTATTTTAGTGGCCCGTGTGTGGTGCGATAGTAGCGCTGCTAGCTCGCAACTATTAGACACCCATACCCCACCCAGTACAGCCAGCCTTCATGTATTCTTAGTGCCGAATTTTGTTATCCATTCAGAATATACGTCTTTGTACTAATTACACAAATGGATTAAGTATAAGAAAGGCTTAATCAAAAGGAAATGCACCCACATTTGTGAGGCAGGGGAGGGGAAAACAGTAGAGGAACAAACCACCATCAGTGCACCAGACTAGAATCTCACCCATATCTACCCATTTTGAGAAATCTATTATTATTAGCACCGCGTCTTACTACCCGTTCGGGTTATACGCACTTACGCTAATGTGTAATAGTAGGGTGATTGTGAGATGAAATGGAGGACCTACAGTTTAACTTGGAATCCGAACCATGATGGAAGCTTGGCATTCCCTACATTCACAAGATGTATTGTCAGAGGTGAAGGAAGGGTTTGGAAATCAGATAAATCTGTGCCGGGACCGAGGATTGAACCCCGGCTGCCCGCACAGAAGTCTGACATGCTACCCCTAGACCGCCAGATCACCGATTTGGGAAATCTAGTCCAACACAAGAGTGGCTTGTGTTATCACAAATTTTGTTATTTAATTTTTTTTAGAATGTCTTTGGACAAATAATAGCCGTGGATAAGGTTACATATTTTAAACATATACAATCTAACGAACTAATGTAAATAAATGTTTGATTATATTTCATTCATTAAATAAAGAATATAAAATACCAAAATATTCAATTTTGTTCACCTTAGTGTTGAAGACAGTATTTCATATGGTCTAATGGCCTGACTTATTATGGAGACTTTTCCACATTTCATTTTTAATTACAGATTTAAGGATGAGTTTTTAAACATGTGGAAATAAATAAAAATAAAACTTTGTCAACGTTTTGTAGATCATCAAATTTGGTGGGAAACTGTCCCCGATTCGGTCTGTCCAAAATTATTTAAAATGGGCCACCTAGAATTCGTTTTTTAAAAATTTTTACGTTAACTTATGTTCTTCCTCCCTATGAGCAGAATCCCTAAAATAACATATTTTTCCAAGTAAATGTTCACATAAAGACTGGATAGTAAAATTATCTAGTGTGGTCAGAATTTTGAACGAGCGTTTTACTTCCAGTGAATCGTCAAATTATTTATAAAAATTAAATAGTTGACTACCAATACCATGAGCAAACTTTCTTATCATTAGATTATAAACATTATGTAATATTAAATAAAATAAAATGTTACTTAAAACAAACAATAATAATGTAATTTAACTTTAATATCTATAAACTATAATAAACACAAATATTATTAATAAAGAAAGATATGCAAATATTTAGGTTTATATATTGTCAAATATAGATTCAATTATTAACAGATAAGAAATTATAAAATGAATATTAATTTATAAATCAATAGGTGCATACAGAGATAGGTTAAAATAATGTTAAATTTACATTATATTTATAATCACAAAAATAATTTTGATACATTTTGTAAATAACCATCTATCTAGAATATTATAGTTAACTCTAATTAGTATATTTAAATTATATACGTATTTCTAAAGAGTATAATTTCAAATTTTGTATCACACATTAAAAAACAATAAATAGATAGCATTTTTTCAATCACTAATCTTACCACTTTCCATAATTATACGTATAAATTAGTTACGTCAAAATTAATTAAGGATTACGATGATATAATTTTACAGAATCTGAACCTTAAAATTGTATAGGATAGTTAGGAAACTTTAAGGATTATAAAGACCCTCAGTATTACAGAAAAATATTTAAGCCCTGAAACTCCATTCACTGGCAATACAGTATAATCAAAGACTGACGGATACGAGCATGCGCACATCAATGCAGGTTATGTGTAAGTAAAATTAAGTATAATTTATTTGATAAAACTAGCTTTAAATTTAATATTAATTGGTGGGGTATAAGTAATTGGACGATATGTGCTGAGGAATATGATAGAGAACGTACTGAGCTTTGTCTAACTTCCAGGGGATATCACCTGATGACATTATCTTCAAAAAGTGGAAAGGTGTTTTATGTTATTGCCTTTTATTTATCAAGTGAATATTTGCTTTTGGATTAAAGGATTTGTTTTCAAGTTACTAACCCGCCTCGGTGGCGTAGTCGGCTAACGCGCTTGTCGTGTTGAGCTTGACTGCTGAGGACGGGGAGATTGAGGTTCGAATCTCGGTCGGGTGAACTGGGGGTTGTTTTTCGTAAATGGTTTTCCACTCTCACTACACGCAAATGCGGGTTCACTTCCTTTGATTCAACCTTCCCAATTTCTAATCCATTAGCGTAATCAGTACTTAAAGCGTATAACCCGAACGGATAGTAAGACGCGGTGCTAAATATTATTATTCAAGTTACTAATCGTCTAATTTTTTCTTCTCCAACCTATACATTTTGTAAAATAGAATTGTTTGATGCAGTCATTTAGTAGTTTATCTTCTTCTTAATTCAACAACCCGAAAGCTGGTTTGATTTCTATCCAACCGAAGATGGACTGGCTAGTTCTTCCCACACCATCTGGAAAAAAATCTAATTTACTTTGGTATTTTAGGAAGCGTGCTGGCTTCCTATTGCTTTTAACACAGAATTTCTATGAGTGATAGCGAAAGATCATACCAAATTTTTTGAGAAAGTTATTTTCACATAACCTTCAAGGTTCTTTTACATAACCCACCTCGGTGGCGTAGTGGGCTAACGCGCTTGTCGTGTTGAGCCCGACTGCTGAGGACGGGGAGTTCGAGGTTCGAATCTCGGTCGGGTGAAATGGAGTTGATTTTTCCTAAATTGTTTTCCACTCTCCCTCCACGCAAGTGAGGGTTCACTTCCTCTAATTCAACATTCCCAAATCCTAATCCATTAGAGTAATTAGTACTTAAAGCGTATAACCCGAACGGGTAGTAAGACGCGGTGCTAAATATTAATTATTATTATTATTATTATTATCTTTTACATACCACAATCCAAATGGGGATGGCCTTACTCCTCTCAAAAGGAAATTTTATTTAATGGATTTTTATCCCTTATGAAAAATCCATTGACCCCGTCTAGGTTTGAACCCACAAACATTGGGGTCCTGAGGTGTTAACATCAGCCCACGATCACTGGGATCTATTATTAGTTGATATGATGGTAAATAAACACAAAAGTCATAAAGTTAAATTTACTTTACTAAAGGCTTTTTAGAGCTATCTTCTGTTAATTAAATCAGAGAAAGTTTGCACTAAGTTTGTAACTTCTCCCAAGATAAACGTTTATTTGTTTAAATTTATCACCAAACTTAGATTGAGATGAAATATATTTCTAATAGAACGAATAGGCTACACTTATATACCTTAAAACAGATTCTTCGTGAGATAAGAGATCCAAGTTTTAGGAGAATTTTGTAGAATAACTGATGATTCTTATCCTGATATCAAGTAACAAACCTAAACAAAATGAAAAGTTAGTAATATCACATCAAACTTAAGTGTTACAGATGTTAATAGGAGAAAATTCGAGAAGATATTTCACTATTAATACATTTCCCTTCAAGGGAGCCAAAATACACTTTTCTATAATTAATGGGTGTATTATATAAATTATGAACAGATTCCAGATATTGTTAAGAACTATTGTTGGTGTTTTCATTAGCTTAAATTTGCACAAAAAGCATTCGTTTGTTTCTCAAGTGGCCTTATTAAAAGCCATATGATTTGGACAATTGAAAAGGTTCAAAATGTTGTTATCTGTCAAAGGGGAATATAATCCAGTAATTTTTAATAACCAAATAATATAATAAGAGGAACACTACGTTTGTTTTAAGAGATGTAGAACTATATTTGTGTTAATAGATGTTGAAAAATATTAATATTCTAATATATTTGTGCAAAGTTATGTAAAATTAATTTGAAAACTTTCTAAGCTTAAAGTGTTTGTCAGATGAATTATCATCATTGTTTTAGTGTGTATTGTTTATAAATAATATTTAACTATAATTAAACCTGCTTCAGTGGCTGAATGGTATGAGACGTCACTCCTGTGTTAGACTAGAACACTGATGACCTTGGAGATCAAAATTCGATTCCTGGTAGGGTATATTTTATTCCTGGTAAGATATAATGAGGATGTATTTTCCTAAATAGGATCTCCCTCTTCCTCCTCATAAATGCTAGTACAATATCTTTAAATTAAACTTTTCTCATCCTCCAGCTTATTAGCTTAATTAGTAGATCTATACAAGCGTATAACCTTAACCGTTAGGAATGCGTGGTGATAAATAAATAATACTCAATAAATAAACACAATTTAATAATCTCTTACTAAAATTAACAACATGTTTAAAATATCTAGTTGAAACAAGACAAAATTTAATTAAAAAAAACTTTTTATCACAAATATAAAGTTAGATTTGTTTATATTTTTCAATTCCGGTTTATTTAAAGCACGGGTAGAGAGGAAAACTTTTCACACAACTTGTTTAGCCCGGTAATGGATCGACGCAATTTTACACCAGCGTCATTTATCTGTGGGCTCAGTTAATCCATTAAGGCCCATTTCCAACTCCCCGCTTTTGCACTTTTACGTAATTATTCAAGCGAATTCATGGTTGTCATCATCATGAAATGTACGTGGAAAACTACACGTCAGTGGACAGATGGCCTATCGTTCAACGTCGGACAAGAAACGATATTTATATTCTCTTTTTGTTTTTTTCCGGCGTGTCTTACTTTAACCAATAATGGTCATACGCATACCTTAATTACGTTAATGGTGTAGGTATAACACATGTAGAGTTTTATAGTAAATGTTACTCCATTTGTATCTAGATATAGGAAATCATTAAATAAAAAGGAAAAACCCTAAGCATATTATCCCATCACCATACAATAATATGATGGCACTAAAAACATAAACATATTGTATGTTATAATATTAAATTTAATGCTATTTTATAGAACAATTAAATATTCTAACTGAATATAATAAAACAAATTTTTTAAGCCTTCAAATTATTAATAATTTAGGTTCTTTTAAATCTTCTTTTAACTTTATATTTAAACGTACAGCTGCCATTTTAGTTCTTCTTTGACCTATTAATGTTCATTCATATCAAACTAGGGGGACATTTATAATATACAATACATATAATTATGTTTGTTAACTAGAACACTACACACAACATAAAATACTAGCGCAAAAAAATATATAAACTATATTAACAGCAGTGAACTAAAAAGCAGAAAATATATTTTATCCGTTTCTATTTTTCTCAAATTTTCTCTAAAGTAAAAGGTTATTAATTATTCTTATAATTTTTAGCTAACATGTAGCTCACACATATACGAGAATAGAAACTGTATGAATAGCTGGGCCCGTGGTGTAGTGGTTAGTGAACTTGGCGATGAGCAAAAGTGTCAAGTGTTTAATTCCCGGATGGTACCTTGGATATTTTTCCAAAAAGGGGAATTACCCCCAAAGGTCACCATGTTTTGATTAATCAGGAATAAATTTAGGTTGTACTTATTATCACCATCAACATCACCTCATCTCATCGGGACATGGAAAGAGCCTCCACGGAAATGATGTACGATTAGTACATTCTAGCGTCCTTTGGGCACCGGGCCGTTAGTACTGGATAAACTTTCCGCTGCTGGGATGCGAAATATGTAGCCTAGACGCGTAATATTACTATTACTATTTTATTATACTTGAAAAATTATACTTTACCCATATATTTTCATATATACCTTAGTGAAAACTGCAAGGATAATTTGCAAACTTACAGGTAATAAAAGTTACCATTAGTCTCTAAATGTTTATTTGAAAAAAAATTACTTTTCTTGGGTCTGTTTCGCTAGTTAGCTACATCGACCAATTAGCTGCCACCATTGGCGATGATTATATCAACATTCTGTTGGTAGAGGGTGTCAAGACTTTTGTCCTTTAGTCCCAGGTTTCTTAACAGGAGCTGCTACTTATTTATTTAAGTAGCTCCTCAATTAATCTCACGAGGATGAGTTTGGCCATTGTCTACGTTTAAAGAAGTCAAGACTCACTCTCACTTACTCACCTAATCATCACCGTTTATTCTAAACTCCTAAGCCTCTAAAATATAGATTTTGTGTGAAGGTGTCGTAAAGCAAATATGATAATAAGGTAATATGAGGGCTTGGTGAAATTTGAACTCTAAACGGGTAAAAATGGGGGGCGGGGGGGAGGCGGGTGTTGAATGTATTCAAACTTCACTTATCTTTATTTTGCACCTACAGACTCTAAGACTTGACATTTAAAACGTGGATTTCCTACTAGAATTGGGTGTCATCTTTTTGGATTTTTTTTTAAATGTCATAAACATAGAGGATGGAGAGTGGCAAAAAGTGGTGCTAGGTTTCATTGCAACCGATCTCTATGAAATATGATATTTGGTGTTTTCTCAGTTCACAGATTAATATCATAACATTATTTTTGAACGAAACCCACAAAATGGGTTCTGAAATGCGTTGGAGAAGGAACTAAAATATTAAAAAAAATCCTTTGTTGTAGAAAATTGAAATTTTAGAGGCAGCTAAAAGTACCACTCAATATAATTATAAATGTCTGAGAATTTTTAGTCTAAGGTGTGATAAAAAAAATCTTAAATTTAGCAAGTGTATATAATTTTCCATCAAAATAACAAAACAAATGTTATATTTCGAAACTTCTAAGTAATAGTTTAAGAAATATCGGAATGTAGGAAAGGGGCTCAACATCCCAAAATTTAGAAAATATTAAATATTTTTATACGATATAGAGAACTGAGATATTTAATCAGTCAGATACCACAGGATATAAACATAAAAATCTGAAAATTTTAAGTTTAAAAATAGCCTAATTATAGAAAATGGGAATGGTAGCAACAAAATAAATACAATGTATAGAGATAAAATTTAGCCTACAGGTGGGGAGAAAACGCCTATGAACCAAATTAGTCTTAAAATTTATCAGAAAGTGTTGGAAAAAGAGAGATCAAACTGTTCGAAATAGTTCACAAATATATTATATGTCACTGCTTCCCAAACTAATGCAAAACAGAATATAAGCAAGCAAATACATTCACCAATTCAAATAACAAAAAAACGTTTGAATATAATAAAGTCAAAAATTGGATTTTCAGGAAAGAGGGAAGGAGATTTTGAAGAAGAGGGATGTTAATGTAAAATAAATGTTAGTTATAAAGTTAATTGAATTCAGAAGGATAACTTCATATAACATAATTGACTTTAAATATTATTTCATAAGAATGCTGACGAATTGTAGGGGTTTCAATATTTTTAAACCTAGAATAATAAAACTATTTCTCACAGTTTTATATTATTGTAGCTATTAGGACAGCCTAATAGATTATACACATTTTAATTCTGAGATTTAAAATTGATGAAGTGGAATATGGGGAGGATGGATCCCCTAAAAAATTTCCAAAACTAATATACAATAAACTTTTAGAAACTCACAGAATTTAAATCTGGTTTTTAAATTATTATTATTATTATTATTAGCACCGCGTCTTACTACCCGTCCGGGTTATATGCACTTACGCTAATGTGAAATGGTAGGGTGAATGTGAGCTGAAATGGAGGACCTAAAGTTTAACGGTGAATCCGAACCACGGTGGAGACCTGGCACTCCCCACATTCACAAGATATCTTGTCAGAGGTAAAGGAAGGGTTTGGTAATCAGATAAATCTTTGCCGGGACCGAGGATCGAACCCCGGCCGCCAGCATAGAAGTCTGACACCTTACCCCTAGACCACCAGGTCACCTGGTTTTTAAATAAATAAACCTTCAAAAATAGCCGAATAGCTTTTTAACATATATAGTTCTGGAATTAAAACCTAGGAAATAGAAAGGATTAAAATGTATACACGAAATATATAACACTTTTTCTTACTGTAGCGAAGTTGAAACTTGAAATGGTGGTAGAAATAAAAGAATTAAGTTAAGCAAATAACTCAAAAATGTGTAATTGGAAGTTTGGGAACTGAAAAAGGATGGGATGGACCTGATAAATTCATAAATATCAAAACTACATACAAAATCTACATTTACCCATTGTGAATAAACTTAAATTCACCTTATTGGTAGATTTTCATAGGTTTATGATGAAAGAGAATAGATTATGGCTGAGAAATTTAGGTTTTCCAGGAATAAAAATATTTTATAATAGACGAATACTGAAATAAGGTAATCTCAAAGTGGATACATATTTAATAGTCTAAGTATAAATTAATTTTTAGTCGAAGTATAAACTAATGTCTATCTATGAGTGAAATAATAATTTAAATAAACAAATCATCACAAAAGATCCTGGTAACCATGATTTTCTTTGTGAAATTTTTATGCTCAATATTTAATATATTTCTGCAATAGAGCCTTTTATTTCATTTATGCTCTTTGATTAAATGTTATGCTAACTTTTACAAATTATTTTTGTAACAATAACTATTACTTAATTTCATTTATAATATGATCATGCTTACGTAAAGTTTGAGATGTTTCAGTGCTCAGTTTGCGGACTAGGAAATATATATAATTTTATTAATGGCCGGCCTGATGTTGAACGTCTCAATTTAATAATTTGTTGCAGATTAACCATTGAGTAACGGGTCAAAATTTTATGCAATATTAAGGGGAAATGTTCATGAAAAAATCTATATCCAAACAAAAATAGCTATAGTTAGGGTAAAACGGATTCTCTTCTCTAGCTTATAATTTGACATATCCTTCATAGAACGGTTGTAATATTTAAATATTCACTTACACAAAGATTTTATTTCAAAGTGTTTAGAGAAATAAACTCATAACAAGTAGCTTTATTACTTTATTAGAAAGCTTTGAGGTCTTAAATTTAATAATGATAGTATTAGTAATAATAATCGTAATAATAAAAATAATAATAACTTAGTTGTCACGAGCTGAGTTAAGATATTTTAAATTTAAATGTTTAGATGTAAAGTAGGAGGGTGAAAAAGCCTTTTACAAATTTGGGGAAGTAAACATAGGCTACCAAGTGGAGTTATTAAAAGTGTTTTAAAAACAAAATAAAAAACAAAATATTTCATTTAATGGAAAATAGTGAAATTTATCTTTAATAAGAAAATATTAAATCTTATTTATATTTTACGATATTCATCCAAGTTTAAGAAAAAAATATTTCAACGTCCTTTTATTTAAACTAGAGTCATTGAAAGACAGTTTTAATATCAATTTCAAAATACGTTCTAATCAAATCAATTATGAAATGTATGCTCTTTTAGTGATCACGCTTTTGAAATCGGACCTTTTTAGGTATTTAAATTTTGGGCTATATAATAATCCATTAAAAATTATTTTGGCCTCACACGGGGCAGAACCAAAAATCTCTATAAATATAAACTACCACCCTACATACCAAGACTAGGAGACTGGGCCTCAACTTTGACAAAAGTAAAAACTAGATGGAAGAAAATAAATAAAATTTACATTTTTTTAAAAAGTAAGTAAATGACAAGTTAAATATTAGAAAATACATAAAAGTAATTTTCTTTTATTTGCATAAGTTTTTAATGAGATTTCACTGTATGTTTTATTATTAAGAACACGGGGTAAAAACCGTGAAAGTCAAAACTTTTCTCAAATTAAGTTAGTGATTACATTTGTAATACAATCATGGTAACTTTCTAACACAGTTTAGATTATTCTTAAAATTACTATTTGTCACTACCTATGAAATTCAAAAAAAAAAAAAAATCTGGGATTCTTATGTGATTTGAGACATAAAAGTTGTCGTACTGGAAAATTGGTTTTTGTGACTTTCCCACTTTTCCACCATTACCGTTCAGAAGTAATTTAAATGCCTTTTACTTGAAGAATATAATAAAAAAATTATAAAAAATATTTTTTATATCATTGAACAGAGAAAAGAGTTTTAGAAATCTTTACATCTCATCTGTTTTTATTTAGTTTAACCCAATAAAAGAATGCACTAAAACTTTAATAGCAATAATAAGTCTAAGGCTTTATTATATTATACTTGGGGCTAAGCATAACTACGATATAAGTAATTTTAGATTTCATATGAAGATTGTTCCTTGTTATTTTTATGTATTTTGAAAATTTTTAATAATAGAAGATTGCGTGATTTTTGTCCTTGCCTCTGACAGGCTATCAAAATATATGAAAACACTTAATATGTGCGTTGCATTGACCAGCTATGATCTGCCATCTTGAATTCTTTAAGTTTTTCATTTCTTTTATAAATAAGGCATGCTCCTACCAAATTTAACATATTTCAGATTAAATTAATATATTTCGCTCACCATACTGGATCTACCATCTTGGATTTATAAAATTTAGTACCTGTCCCATGAAGAAGTCTTTATTTCGTAAATTCCAAACAAAATTTCATTTATCCATGGTCTCGTAAAAGAGGATAAAAATCCCTGGAAGGACATTCAGGCACAAGACAGATATTTTATTAGATCTTGCTATAAATATATTCGTTAACTTAGTAAAAATCATATAGCACGAATTAATCTTATTTATTTAATTAAATACATACAATTAAAAATATATTATTTATGAGATTCATTAAAAAGTGTAATATTAAACATATGTTTCAAAATCAGATATGAGTATATATGTGTATATATATATATATATGTATATTTATAGCTACATAAGTAGGTTTTTACATATTAATAAGGAATTTTGAATAGGAAATTGAATGTTATGCTCTACTATGAATAGAGATCTTCTTTTCTAAATGTTTATGTAACAATTTATAATATTTCATCGATGCTCATTAGTGGAGTCTCTCTTCAACAAGGTATATTATATACTCTATAATGAGTATTTAGATAATGTCTCTATTTTAAGATAAAAGAGAAAAATTCCATGGGGTACATTGGACCACCTATTATTATTGGTTCCAGGTGTCTTGGATACGAAGGAAGGACTACCACTTGCTGACAGTAGGTCTCACGACCTATACGGGGGATGAGCGTTATCAAGCTATCCATGTCCAGCACTCGGAGGTAGGTGGACTTTACACTGTACAAGATGTCGGAGAACTATATTTACAACCTAGAAACTAAATTAAATAACTTGTAACTAATTAACACTTATATAAGTAAATGTTGATATTGAAAGAACCAAGTTTATTTATATATTAATGATATCAAGAGAAAATATTATAATCATGAAAAAATCGATTACTATATTATAAAAAAATATTTACTTAACCTGAAACCAAAACAGTGGATTTTACAATTCTGTCTGTCCGTCTGTACCTTTTAGATCAATTTTGTTCAAAATTAATAAATAGCTTTTGTATGGCTATACCTTGGGCCAATTATTTTATTTTATTTTGACATCTACCCTTAAAATTAAGGGTAGTTTAGTGATAAAAATTTAACAAATATTGCTTAAGAATGTGTACATATAACTTTGTATTAGCTTAAGCATACGGGAAAATCTGTAAGATTTTGACATACCATTTATTTTACTTGAAAATGACTATCACTCAATTCTATTTATCTTTTCCAATATATATATTTTAGTTCTCTCTTTCTAGAAATTCAAACTTTTATGTCAGTCGAAAAATAGGTTTTCCCGGTTGAGCTTATTTTATTAACACACGTCCACGAAAGTGCAGGGCCTACTTAGGATGGAGCATACTCCTATTTTATTATTTTTAAGGTTGTAATAATATGAATTTATTTTTAGGAAATAGAAGAAATTTTTTCTTATAGTTCACTAAATTTACTGACCTTATGGATAAGTTGATTTAAAATAAGTCAATTTTACACTATCTCATATGGTTTTTTATATATTCAACCTTAATGCATTGTTATATAGGGTTTAGAGCACTATTATTATCATTTAACTTCTTTCAAGCAAACCTTACACTATTACCATTTTGCGAGACAGATGAAGATCTGAAATGCAATTTCTAAATTCTAAAAGGGGATATCATTTGATGTTTCACTTTGAATCGATTAATTGGATGTCAATGTCAGGGTCTAAGTCAAGGGTAACGTAAGTGAAGGTCAGTTTAAAAAAATTGTTTAGTAACATTTTTTTCCCCCCTAAGATAAACTAGTATATACAATTTTTTTTAATTTACACCACATCTTACCACCCGTTTGGTTTATAAAATCACTAACTGATTACGCTTATGGTTTTAGTGATTAATAAGGATATATTTAGATGAAGTGTAGCCAAATTTGAGTGGAGGGAAAGTAGAATAAAATTTAGGCAACTCACCCTCAGAACACCTTACCAAGATTGAAACCTCTGTCTCCTCATTATTGGTAGTCTAATCTACAGGGACAGTAGTGAATTAGACCATGTGGCCACCGGTGACCTGGTGAACAGGGGTAAGTTTTCGGATTTCTGTGCTAGGGGTCTGGGGTTCAATCCTCGGTCCCGGCACAGATCTATCTGATTGCCAAACCCTTCCTTAACCTCTGACGAGACGTGTATTAATCACAACTTGTGAATGTGTGGAGTGCCAGGTCTCCACCGTGGTTCGGATCCCACGTTAAACTGTAGGTCCTCCATCTCATCTCACAATCACCCTACCTTTACACATTAGTGTAAGTGCGTATAACGCGAACGGGTAGTAAGACGTGGTGCTAATAATAATAATAATAATAATAAAAATAATAAAAATAATAACCATGTGGCCATGAAAGCGGATTCTCTTTAGTTGAATCTTATCCTATATATTGTTTGATTTCTATTTTTATTTAATCCAAATCTCAAACCCACTTGTAGCCAGGTGAAAATATGTAAAATGAAATAGTTGGTATCACTGAACATTGCCAATTTGTTTTTCATGTATATTACTTCATAAACAAAAAAGATAAAACTTTCTTTTTAAATATATTCTTGACTTTTTTTGTTATGTTGTAACTCTCCAAGCTAGACAAGATTTTATAATTACTTTTACCAATCCCTTAAACTTTGTAGCCCCTATCAAGTCAAAGTCTTTATAACTGTATTCCAGAAAATATTAAGATTTTCTCTTATATAGAATTGCTCGAATACCATATTTTTAAGGTTTCATAATTACTTTACACACATAGTAATACCAACCTATTTTAAATATTTCTAATGGGCATCGGTTTTATTAAAAGAGAAAATTACTTTTTGATGTAAAAGTATTTTGTTAAATGGTTATGTACTTTTAACTGATATTCAAAATCTTTTCTGATTAAAATATCTTAAAATTTTATACATATGATAGCCTAAAGTAAAAGTTTCAACCATTTTGGCGAAAAAATTGAGTTTCTTATATTGAAAAATACAAAAACTAGCTATCTAAATTCGCTTTCCTTTCTTTATTAAAAAAATCTTCTCATCCAACACTCAACTATCATGATATTAAACAAAATATTATATTCGAAACGAAAATCATATATAATATCCCCTTTTCATTTATTTGATATGAAAATATTTAGATATATATCGATCTAAAATAAATTTTTTAAGGAAAAATGAATTATTTAATTTTTTTGTTATACTTGGTATATTATTATTATTATTATTATTATTATTTTGCACCACGACTTATTACCCGTTCTGGTTATACGCTTTAAGAACTAATTTCACTTATGGATTAGGAATTTGGAAGGTTTAATTAGAGGAAGAGAACCCGCATTTACGTGGAGAGGAAGTGGAAAAACCATTTAGGAAAAACCACCCCCGGTTCACCCGACCACGATTCGAACCTCGATCTCCCCATCCTTAGCAGTCGAGTTCAACACGACCAGCGCGTTAGCCAACTACGCCACCGAGGCGGGTATATATTTGGTATTAAATATACGTTTTTATTTAAAGTATAATATGGAATGTCTTGGCATGTTTTGACTCCTGAAATGAGCTGTAATATTTATCTAAACTAGGAGTCATCCGTGGGGTAAGACGGAACCAACCGTAGACTAAAACCCTCTAAAGCTTTGTTTCCTGTGAGAATTGTATTACTGATGTCTAGTTATCCAATTAATAGCTGTTTGGAAGGGTGGGAGAGGGTCAGAACGAGATGGGAAACTAGCAGCGCTCTGTGGCTTAGTCGGTAACTACTATTTTCTCTGCAGGTGATGACTTAACGAGGTGGCAACACAGGAAGATACGGACGGCACTAACAAGGTGGCCGGGAAACATTAGGGTGACAGGGGTGTTGCTTCTATAAGTGTGTGGTCTGCAACCCCCTCCCATCCAACCCCCTTTCTAAACCCATAAACTCACTAACCTTAACCAAACTTCTTCCATAGACGTCTGTAGGGTTAGGTACTTCAGCAATTAGTATTTGTGGCCTAAGCTGTCTACTTAGGATCTAAAACCAATTATTTTAATTTCCCCTCTTTCCTTAGAAAGTGTTTATTTTTCAGATTTAACGTGTTATTTAATTTATAATAAGATACATTATAGCATTCACGTTTTATTGTTAATATTAATTTTAATATAGTTGTAAAACAAAAGTATGGTAAGGAAAATTGACCTAAATAAATTATTTTAAATAAATTATATAATATAAAAGAATCAGAAGTGTTTAAATATTGTTGTTAAATAAAAACAATGAGAAAAATTGATACAAATAAGTTATTTGAAATATCATTATTTAAGATAAAAAAATTAGAAGTATTTAAAAAAGTTATTTCTATATACATATTAATGGTGTGACACAATCCTAATAAATTATTTCTCATAGTCTATATAGAATTTGGAAAAATATTTTCAAAAATTAGTTATATATAAAATATTTTTTTTTTATATTTTTATGAAAAGATAGCTAATATAAACAAAATCGTTTATTAAAAATAAGCGAATTTCAAACATTAGTGTATTAGTAAGAGTTACCTATACCAAGAGATATAATTAGAATAAATATAGGGGCAGATATTTAGATCAAATGAAAATGTAGAGGACCTGGTATACTGAGAGGGTGACAAATAAAAAATTCCTGAGAAGTGTGGGTGAAAATTTAACCATTTTGAATTTCATTCTTCGTTTAAAAAAAAGAAACTTTATCAGACACATACTTAGAAGGAGATGTATTCTGCATGACGTCATAGAAGGAAACGTTGAGGGAAAGACGGGCGTAGAAAGAAGGAGGATTAAAATATTAAAATATCTTGAAGGAAAGAAGAAAATTCTAGAAGTTTGAGGAGGAGGCAGAATACATGTCACATTGGTGGTATGGATTCACTCACAAAAGAAATTGATCTGTTGTAAGCCAGAACACATAATAATATATGAATCATCAATCCTCTAGCTTGAAGTACAAAAAAAATAGACTGTCAGAATAGTAACCCACTCTTCCTCCCATTTGCTATATTCTGGAAATTCTTAAAATCTCAGGAGACATAGTATTAAGGTAGAGGGTGTCTACGACTACAATAATATTTCTCAAAGAAAATATAAAAAAGTCAAACGGAGAACAGTTAATACAAAAAAACTCTGTACATTTATCTGCGAATTGAATCCAAATTTCATTCTATTTCGCAATCTAGTTTATTGCATTAGTGAATACTTAGCGAATTCAAGTGTAAAGTACTATATCATCCAACCCGTTTCGGTGGCCCAATGGTCTAACACGCTACTCTCGCGGTAGACTATACTGATGATGATGGGGAGATCAAGGTTCAATTCTCAGTTTGGTTAAGTTAGGATAGTCTTTAGAAAGTGAATTTCTTCGCTTCATGCACGCAAATGCGAGCACGTTAATATGTAAACATATAATTATGATTTAACTATCCAGCCATTTATTACTAAGTCGCGTTACTCTAATTAATGTTATGTACGTTTTAAAGTCGGTGGTATGTGGATGGCGTGCAAGAAACCGAGAACATTTGGCAGCGACTAGAGAAACCTTTCCCCAAGGGAACTATACTTTCCTCATAGCTTCTTTCCGAAACGGAACAGCAGTTGCGTTACCGCTCCAAACGCTATCTCTTGGTGGGACCTAAGTAAACACACTTCTCCGTGGAAATACTTCCCAAGAGAGAAACGCCAAATACACTTCGATGGTTCAGTTTAGGAGAGAAAAAACAAAAAACTTTCTACCGTATATCACTTCGAACGCACTCTTCTAAACACCCCCCCC
>CABFOW010001597.1:99715-138887 GCA_902141385.1 Timema californicum
TATTCATAATCTTTAGTAATTATTTTGAAAAATTCGATTTCTTATCTTTTACTTCTTATGCTAGCTACCCTTAATTTTAGGGTTGGCTAGATTGTTTGCTAAAATCCTTAAAAAAAAAGACATTATTTAAACCCCGTAAATCAAGAGCTAGTCTCAATAGTAGAATCGTTTCTATTATAATCCAAGAAACAAACAGGGAAACTATATTTAAAATACTCATTTTTTTCGTGTCAGGTGCCCTTGAAACGTCGATATACATAAAAATATATTTTTTGTGTTTTTTTCTATGCTCACATTATTTTACCTCTCTAAGATTTCACTAAAAGAAACGAGTCGTGCATTAAGAATATTTGTTATATTCTGGGAGATAGTTATGGATAAATGTTAGAATGAGAGTAAAGGAAAGAATAATGATAAAGAAAATAAAACTTGTGGTTGGGGCACTGGTGAGAGGATGAGCGGGGATTGACTGTTGATAAAACAAACCTGAAGATCTTTTAAGTGTTTTCTGTTTATCTTGACAAAATGGGTGATACTTGATGTCAGATAATACAGCTATAGTTTAACATTGGTCTTATGAAGGAATAATTCTTGATAGTTTCTTACGACTCTCATATTACGCGCAGGATAAATTGTATTGCTATATAGTTTATAGTGTTTTACTAAACTAATTCTCAAATTATATAAACTATATATTTCTTAGCTTCGTCTATTCAACTTTGTTTTTAAATTTTAAATTAAAAAAAAAGTATAGGAATATTTTATTTGACGGGAAAGGAGAGATTTAAAATTTGTGTTTTATATATAATACTTTTAGTAGTTGAGAATAGAAACTCTCTACTACTCGTAAGCAAATTGTCAGTATGTAAAGTGTGTCTGTTTCCTAAGACCTCTAAAACCGTTTAACTATTTTAGATGAATTTTTTTAGACTATTTTGATTCTTACCGGGAAGAATTTGGGCTTTTGGTTGGACAAATTAAGCAAAAAATATAAGTTTTTTCTAAAGATTTGGTATTAAAACGCATGATCATTGATATATTCTTCTATTGAGTAAGAGTTAATTATTTAACTCAATCGCCAAACCCAAAGAGTAATTACATAATATATTTCAATCTTAAATCCAAAGAGAAATTATGTTTTAGTTTAGTTGGCTGTTTTGAATTCACGGATGCTTACCAACGAATTTCACTAATTAGAGTATATGTGCAATTATAACTAGAGAACTACTTAATAGATATGAATGCGTTTTTTTTATCTTAGATTTAATTACTACTCTGGAAAGTTTATAAGCTATCAAAAAATTTATTTCTCAATCAAGGAGATGAGAAGATACCTTAAAGGAAGTAAGATTGTTTTGCACACAATGTGGATTGTCAAACACAAGGACAGACACAGGTGCATCAATTGTTACGACTTCAGGAAAAAATCGAACCCGACAATATTGATAAGGTGGTAAACTCGTAAATTCCAGATTCAATATTAACCACAGCGTTAATGTTTAATTTAACTTTAGGAAGAAAGACCATATAACATTTGGGATCAATCGTCTCCATGCATGCAATAAATACTATCAAAAGAGATTTCAAAGATATAGGCTTACCTTTGTGACGGATATCCTAAATAACATAGATGGCATCCCAATATAAGATGACGCTCAGAAATGATCCGTTATTGAGTGTTGGAGATTTACAAGCGTTCGAATCTAGTTTTATTGTGGAAAAATGAAGTTTCATCAATTTTTTTTTTAAGTAAAACAATAAGGGAAATGATCAAGTGAGGTTATGTAATATATTAGAATGAGGGGAAGTAACATTTCTATGTACTATTCAAGGCACTTTACAATTAGCCATCCATCTAGAAAAATGTATCAACCTTCGTCAAATACTGCTCTGATAATCTCCTTGCGAAGATACTTACCTACAATTAGGTTGTGCCATGAAATTATGGGAAAATGAATAATTTCCACTGTCCAAAGTAATGTGTTTCAGTATTACAAGCGTTCGAATCTAGTTTTATTGTGGAAAAATGAAGTTTCATCAAATAAATTATTTTTGTAAGTAAAACAATAAGGGAAATGATCAAGTGAGGTTATGTAATATATTAGAATGAGGGGAAGTAACATTACTATGTACTATTCAAGGCACTATACAATTAGCCATCCATCTAGAAAAATTTATCAACCTTCATCAAATACTGATCTGATAATCTCCTTGCGAAGATACTTACCTACAATGAGGTTGTGCCATGAAATGCTGGGAAAATGAATAATTTCCACTGTCCAAAGTAATGTGTTTCAGTTGAGGAATCCCTCCAAGAAGTGATAGGTGCGTCCTTCAGCATGGTGTCTACAGTATACCTGAATAAAACAATGTGGTTTAATTATAGAATTCAACTCCATGTCATCCAAAGTTCAATTTCCGTCTTAAGATTAGCATAGCGTGATTAACGTAAGCCACGTATTCTACTAAATGGTTTGCAAAGTGCTGTGATTATTACTAGAGGATGACTCATTCTGGAGAAGTACTTTTAAAAAGGCCTACTGGCTCTGCTCTACTTATTCGCTCAGATATTTTCTCTTTGCCATATTAATGTGTTTTACATGACAGATCCTCTTCCACGTTGGTTCACCTCATGAAAAAGCATGTCAGGTGACATTTAAGAGATGATCCAAAATTGTGAATTGGAAGAAACTTTGGATATGCCAACCAATACAAATTTAAAGGTATCTCTCTTACAAGACCTTGAAAGTTTTGAAGTTTCTTCTACCAGGCAATTCATACTGAGCTATATTCTAGAGACTATTTGAGAGAAAAGAAAATGGACATCCATTTCTATTACAAACTTTGTTTATAAACAGGCTTCTGTTGAATACAGAACCACTTATAGATATGAGTGGTGTGTTGCCATTTCATAGGCATCATCGAGCTACTTGGTTAAAAGTGGGACATTCAACATTCAGGTATAGTCTCTAATGTTTTAAGAGGAGTCAAAGAAAAATTTGCTTCGTGCAAAATATTAAAGCACAGTTTCACATCAAAATTACTGCAAACATAATCTGAATGATTGTACAATGTTGCATAATATATCAATTGAGGAGCTGAAGAGAGCTAAGATATTTCAGAATTAAAAATGTGTTCATAGAATGCATCAACGTATTGTTTTCAGGAGACTTTAGAAAAACTAAACAGCGCATTCCAAGTTAAGAGATCTGACGATATCAACGCTTTCATGAAAATAGAGTACATATTATGCCCAGACGTTGCTAAGATTTCCTTATCAACTAAAATTTGGGTCCGCTCGTGCGAAAAGAGAAACTGGACTTAATTGTTGATATATTACTGAAATTCGGCAGTGGAGTTTTATTAATTGACACGAAGCTAAGATGTTCTTGAATGAATTTTAGATATGAGTCTTGGCAAAGTAAGTTCATAAATTAGTCTATTTTATTTATTCTGATACACTTCTGCAAAACCAGCTCCTACGTGATTCCTGGAGCAGGCTATTTCATCTCCAAAAATAATTTGGTTGATAAATTTATGATTGTATTCTAAACGATTTCGAAGCGCCGTGCCATCCCGCTGCCATAGTCACTACCCTTTCTAATTTTTTTTAAACTCTACTAAACCATTCCTTTCATCCGTTCACACCTTTTAATTAAAATTCTAACAACCATCATTTTTATGCATAAGTTGAACCCAGCTAAACTGTACAATGAACCCCTTTACAGTTAAATAAACTGCAAAACTTTACTTAGAAGCGAATGTCTTGAAAGGTTGCACTACCGAGATGGAGCCGTGATATCAAGAATACCCATGATTCCATAAGATCTGCCCTTACAGTTGGGATGCACGAACTTTTCTATCAAGGTTTGTTATGCAGATGAGCATCAACACAGTGCAAGGCCCAATCAAGATGGCAGTCATTGATATATGTGGGAAGTGATTTTCAAATATACAGCAATTACTTGATTTTTTCCTGTGATAGTTCTAGCAGCGGCCTGTAACTGTTCACTCCTGATGATAAAACTACTACTTCGCTTACAAAGAATATTTTGCCTACAATTTTATTACTTTTTTCCTTCATTTAATACAAATATTCTGTGTGGCTAATCTTAAAACAGAAAAAATTATAATACATTGAATTTTTATGATTTAGAAGAAATATCTTTAATCAACTACAAAGTTTTCACCGTGGTGATCTATATGTAATAATTTGTGTGATTTATTTTCTCTATGGGAAATTGCAAAATATTAGTTTAGATATGTTAGTGTTTTAATAAACATATTTTTAAACAAATAAAATATTTTATGTTTTTAACGTGAGCGACAGTCCAGGTAAAATCTAGTATCACAAATACATTTCTAGAACATAATCTTACGCCATTAATATTGAATATAAGCAACTTAAATAGAATTAACAATTTTCTATTTTAGCTAAAGGTTTTAAGAAATTCAAAATATTATATATTTTTAAGAATACTGGTATCACATTTTTTTAAAAATTAACATCATTTAAATTAAACTTAACAAATTCGATTAAATTAAATAAACATTGGTTTGAACACTTATTTTCGACTGCATAGAACAGTATATTAGTCTAATAAAATCATAAATTGTAGTTAAATACTACATTTATCTATCAATATTATGTCATAAAATAGCTAAATCTAATGAATGATCAACTTACTTTCTACTATAAAAAAATGTCCTTCACTTATTGATTTTAATAGATGTATAAAAATATAGATATCGAAGTGAATATTTACGTTGTAGAGGAAAATTTATTTTAGCAAGTTCTACTGCCCAATCAGAGTTATTACAGATTTCATACTATATTAATTAGGCTAAAATGGCTGCTATAAAGAAGGTAGAAATTAGAGAAAATATATCCACATTTGCATGAATGGTGGGTGTAAAATCACTAAAATGAGTCCACCCTCATCACGTCCAATTGAAATTTGAATTAAAATCCCATGTCGACGGCAAACCAGTATAAATTAGTTTGTTTACATTTTGACCTTGAATACACCAATATATGTTAACAACACGTAATTTAACGTATGATCATAATTATTTATCATATACCAAAGACCACTTTTACACTTAACAAGTATTTATATATATTATTCTAATCTCTATTAATATTATTTTAAAATCCATATTAAAAATTTAATTGTGTTTTATTAATTGTCTTTACTTTATCTAGATTGTATTTAAAAAAATATATTTAAAATATAAACTGATTTTTAATGCCGAAAATAGGAATATTGTGGATTTAAATCAAATAGAATATAATTTATCGAATTATTTCAAATTTAACCCTGATTAATATAAGTACAAAGTAATAATTTAAAAAGCTGAATGTAGCTTCGGGCATTAACAGATAGTGTACAATTCTAAAAAATATACATTATATTTATAGCGCTTATTTTACATAATTCTATTTTATTGTTGGAACACCATAAAGCATGTAAATTATTTAACTTCGTGTAAAATTCAAAATATTAGTTAATCTGGACCACGTTTTTTTTCAACAATATGTAATGTTTTTAAGTAAATTTATTCATGCAGATAATTTAGCAAATATATTTTTCAAAAAAATGTGGAAATAATGAAAGGAAAAAACCCATTTCATTTAATACCCTGCCATTAAAGTGAATAAACAATAAAACATATCGTTTGATTAACATAATGGAAAATGTATATCAAGATAATACACAATGCACAAAATAATACTAGAAGTGTTTTTTTTATTATTATTCAGAACTAGTACATTTGAACAAGTGCTACGCGTTAACTTCGGCTTATATACAACATTTCTTAAAAAATTAAATATAAATTCTTTTTTTTTATGTTTACTCTGTTTTAAGATGAACTTAGGTTACATACTTTTAAAATTTTTTAATTATTATTATATATTTCTAGTAATGTTCATGTTTATTTGTTAAGTAGTAATTATAAATTGACCCACCTCGGTGGCGTAGTTGGCTAACGCGCTTGTCGTGTTGAGCCCGACTGCTGAGGACGGGGAGATCGAGGTTCGAATCTCGGTCGGGTGAACTGGGGGTGGTTTTTCCTAAATGGTTTTCCACTCTCCCTCCACGTAAATGCGGGTTCACTTCCTTTAATTCAACCTTCCCGATTCTTAATTCATTAGCGTAATTAGTACTTAAAGCGTGTAACCCGAACGGGTAGTAAGACGCGGTGCTAAATATTATATATTATATTATTTAACATACCACAATCGACACGGTACTGACTGCTTTACTTCTCATCCGAAGGAGGTTGCGCTACGGATTTTTATATCTGGGGTTCGAACCCGCGAACATCGGGTCTTGAGGCGAGCATTTTATCCCGAGAGCACGGAGGTCGACATCCCTCGAGTCTAATGGCGCGTAATACCGTGGAGAGGTGGGGGGCTGGGTGGGGGTCCAAATCGGGCGTCCCAATTTCCTCCCGCATATTACTCTAAGACCTGGTTCAGGGTTAATCACCCCCTCCCCGACCCCCCNAAATTATATCTAGAAGCTTCTATAAATGTAGTTTTCTATGCTGGTGGCTTGGGTTCAATCCCCGGTCCCGGCTTAAATTTATCTGATTAACAAACCCTTCCTTCACCTCTGACAAGACAACTTGTGAATGTGGGGAATGCCAGGCCTCCACCGTGGTTCGGATTCCACGTTAAACTGTAGGTCCTCCATTTCATCTCACAATCACCCTACCATTACACATTAGCGTATGTGCGTATAACCCGGTAATCAGATAAATCTGTGTCGGGACCGAGGATTGAACCCAGCACAGAAGTCTCGCACCTTACCCCTAGACCACCAGGTCACCTTGATGGAATTAGTTCAAGAGAGAAATAGAGTAAAATACGAAGGACTTTATAGAATAAGTTCAAGATAGGGATAGGTGATGTACTTTAAGTACAGCAATGAACTTTCGAGATCCTAATTACATAGAGTAAGTAAGTAAAAAAATACATAAGCTAAATATGTTCTAAGAAAGTTTTTATGGGAAATGGTCACTTATGTTTCTAAACAACACAGTTAGATCTATATAAAAATCAGTTTATCTATAAGATTTTGATAAAATAGATTATTCCTTAACACACAAAAATACTATTTATATTTATTTGAAAATAGAAAAAGAGGTTTTCTTATTTATGGTTTTTCATGCTAACGAGTTTTATCTTATAGTAGTTCTGTGGTATGCATCACTGCCTTCATTCAAAAATTCTAACTAAATTATGTTAAGACACCCTCTATTTTTGTTATTAAATGTTTAATATATCTTGTTGGATTTAATGCTGAAATATCTCGTATAATTTCTCCTTGGATATGAAGTATAAATTTTACTTTGATTGTCAATTTATACGGAAAACCATTTAGTCCTCTAACAATAAAACATTATTTTATTGATTGAAAAAAACCCATTGTTAACGTTGTTTAAATGTGTGTGTGTGGCTATATCAATCATTTATATTTTAAATACAAACACTATATGAGCAGCAAAATCACAAAACCATTCTCATGCATTACTCATGCCGGGATCACGATCAACTCAACGTTAAACTTAACGTAACCTTACCTTAAGAAAATATATGTGTGATTACGATTCTCTTAACATAACGGAACCATCCGAGCCAAACATATGCATTCTCGAGTATGATCTGTGGTTTTGTAATATTTGTAAAGTGATGATCTGTGAGTTTTTACAGTTTTAAATTGATATAATAAAGATCTATATTAATTTTTTTGGATAAATTTTGCTTTACTTTTTAGTTTAGCTATTTTGTTTCAATGTCTGATCACTAGAACTTATGCTAAAGAATAAACCTTGGTCTTAATACCAACAAATGAATTACTAAATAGCCCTGTTGACGTCACGCGCATAATGATGGCTGGCTAGATCAAGTGATATCCTTAAAGTAACTTTCACTTAAAGTAAAATACCTCCCAGGACATCTCTTAAGTTATGTTAACTGCATCGTGATCGCTTCCATTTAAACACACGAGGAGGTCCTTTACGTTAAGTTACGCTAAGTTAACTTTATGTTAACGTTAAGTTGATCGTGATCCCGGCATCAGCCTATTTTCAAATAATGTTACTGATAAATTTCATTAGAATTGAACATAATTTTAATTTATCATGTAACAAACTTAAAATTAAACGGTAGGTAAAAAAACATGGTCTTAATCCACTATATAAATAATGTTATCAACTTTGTATTTGACAAATAATAAATATCTCATATTTATTAACATTCTTGAAGAATCTAAATATAATCAGTACAGATAGGACATTTTACTAAAATTGATTCATTTTTGATACAAAGAAATGTCTAGTTTTCTTTCTTTGAACATAGAAAATTAGATTTGGTTGAAAATTGATGTATCATAATTATGAATTTAATAGGAATATTCAACTATTGATCTATCATTCTGTTAATTTTTTGTGTAAACAAAATTAATTGTGTGTTTAACTAGGGGCTAATGCTTTATAGAGTAAAATGTGAAATACTTATTTAAATAATTGTATTCTATCCCATCCAGGTTATGTGTATCCAATTTTTAATTTAATCGTACATATTTTAGATTTATTTCTACACATTGAAGAGAAAATATTGTGATCGTAAAAAATAAATTAGATTATGATAAATTTAGGCGTTTCATGACCACTTGAAATAAACAAATAATTTTCAAAATGCCGTTTGTCTGTCTGTATCTCAGGTTAGAACCAAAAATATTTTACAGATTGGGCTCAAACCTGGTATATAGGGTTTTCATATGATTCCCCCCAAGACGTTTTAAAAATTAGATAACTAACCCTAAATTTGAGAGTAGTTTACTTAAGAGCAAAAAGAATAAAAATCTATTTTGTATAAATTTCATCAAACGATTTTGATAAAATTTTATATCTAGATATTGTTTAAAATTATAATCCAGATATAAACACTCATTTTCTTATGAAAATTATTTTGAGTGTAGTTTACATAAAGGAAATTTTCCAAATTTCATCATTTATTAGCAACTATTTGAGATACAAAATAACTTTTCTTTGTAAAGTTGCATAGGCCCTATGATTAAAAATAAAAATATTTCATTTGAAATACATTTTAATAAAACCAATAAATTCTGAGCTATAACTAATAAATATATACTTTTTAAGTCAGGTCTTTAAAAATTAATTTGATTTTTATGACCTTTGGTGGACAAGGATCTTTCTCTGGTCTCATTTTTTCTGAAAAATTATATCATTAACATTACACATTAGCGTAAGTGCGTATAACCCGAACGGGTAGTAAGACGCGGTGCTAATAATAATAATAATAATAATATAACCATAATTACAAATACAATAACGTTGTTCCTTAATCCTTAATGACAAGTGCATTCATAATGTTTCTCATACAAATACAATAACTTTGTTCCTTAATCCTTAATGACAAGTGCATTCATAATGTTTCTCATTATGCATTTGGTTTCATTAAGCCTTACCGGGTTGAAGTTCGCTCACTCTCTGACAGTTCATGATATTAATTGATCACTCATAGATAGCTGACGATTTACACACGCCTTCACAGACTGCCTTAAAATATTAGAGATGAATTACCCTTGTCGCGTGTAGATTCCTTGGTAGCTCATTGGTTAGAGCATTGGTGAATTAAACTAAATGGCTCGGTTACGATTTACATGTTAAGAAATAATTTTTAAATTTAAAAATACGATTGAGATAACGATTCAGATTGAGATGATAGATTTTGACGTTTCATGACCACTTGAAATAAAAAAATAGTTTTCAAAATGCAGTCTGTCTGTATCTCAGGTTAGAACCAAAAACATTTTACCGATTGGGCTCAAACCTGGTGTATAGGGTTTTCATATGATTCCCCCAAGATGTTTTAGAAATTAGATACCTAACCCTAGATTTGAGGGTAGTTTACTTAAGAGCAAAAAGAGTAAAAATCTATTTTATATAAATTTCCCCAAACGATTTTGATCAAATTTTATATCTAAATATTGTTTAAAATTATAATCAAAATATAAACACTCATTTTCTTATGAAAATTATTTTGAGTGTAGTTTACATTAAGGAAATTTTCCAAATTTCATCATTTATTAGAAACTATTTGAGATACAAAATAACTTTTCTTTGTAAAGTTGCAGGTGGCCCTGTGATTAAAAATAAAAATATTTAATTTGAAATACATTTAAATAAAACCAATAAATTCTTAGCTATAAACAAATAAATATATACTTTTTAATTCAGGACTTAATTTGATTTTTATGATATTTGGTGGGCAAGGATTTCTCTCTCATCTCATTTTTTCTGAAAAATTATATAACTAAAAAAAACAAATCGCACTTTTTAAACAAAAACCTTATTAATTTTAATTGTTGATTATATTCGTTATAAATTGAACAACTTCTTTATATACTAGAGTCTAAACGAAATGTATTTACCAGTATTTTACCTATTAATACTTACTTAAATCGACTTTTGAATTAATCTAAACTTGAGAAACAGTGCTATCAGCTAATACACGGAGAGTTTCGGTTAGAAGATATATATCTTAAACTTTTTTAAACTCTAGACCTAGGTATCTATATGCTTCAGGACCAGACAAGTAATTTCTAATAATGATTCTTGTATTTTGCTAATAGGTATAACTAATTTGAGAGTAGCTTATTATCTGAAGACGGTTCATGATAGAATTGAATGATGTTAATATTTAGTTATTTGCAACAGAATAATTCTATTCTTATAGGATTAAACTTTATTTTTAATTTAGGTTTTTTTTAAATCTTCTATAATGTTTAATTTGTTTAAAAAATATATATTTATATCAATTATTGTAATGATTTAGTAACCAATATTGATTAATATTTTAAAGTGTAAGTATATAATGAAAATTTTATTTAAAGTAACCAAGAATGACTATTTTAAAACTAAATTAGTTTCACTATGAGAAATAATAACCCAACAAAATAGTAGGTGTTAAATACCTTTAACACTTCTAAAGAATCCCTTAAAATGTATGAACAAATTTGATTCAAGAAATATTCTGTAATACTGTGTGAGGTAATTTTTTTTATACTATAACATTAATATTTTAATCAATTAGGATGCCTATAGCATTAAATATTAAAATTAAAGGGTAAAAATTAAAAATTTATTTACATATGAAATTTAAACAAGTGTTTTTTTAATTTATATTAATTATATAATTGGGAAAAACAACTTAATTTTAAACTTAAAATTCTTTTTATCTCGTAAGCTGACTTCAATTAATTGATGACAAAAAGATAAAATAATTATCTATTTTCCCTCCAAGAAATATAAAATATTAACATTATGAAAAACCCATACAATCGTTTCGTTTGTAACCCTATTTAAAGAGAGACGCACTGAAGAATATACAGACACTATGAAATACAGAGATAATAAAACAATTTGTGAAACCAAGAGCACATAAATCTTAAAATATATCTAATTATAAGCCAAAAATTTTCTCCAGATTTATGGATATATGGTGGATATATTGTAAGGTTCTAGGAACAATAAAGTTCACTACGACATTTACAAAAGCACGATACCCATCCTTATTTTTATATAGCTCTATCAGGTGTAACTCATTACAACCTATACCTAAATTGAGCTATTTTTATCCAGTCCACCTCTTTACAACCTATCCTTATCTTGAGCTAGATATCTAGCCCACCTTATTTAATCTCTTATCTTTCAGGTCCATTCTAATTTAATTCTTCCATCTGTGTATAGGTCTACCCAATGGTCTCTTCTATTACATAACTTTCAGGTCCATTCTAATTTAATTCTTCCATCTGTGTATAGGTCTACCCAATGGTCTCTTCTATTACATAACTTTCAGGTCCATTCTAATTTAGTTCTTCCATCTACATTTAGGTCTTCCCATTGGTCTTTTGTCCAGTCAATACCCTGAATAAAGTTTCATATTTTTCCACTTTTGCTATATTTGACTATCCTAACAATGTCTTGTGATGAGTACATGGTATGTAAATAGTCATTATATAACCTCCTCCACAATCCAGAATTTGCATCCCTTTCTGAACCAATTAACTTTCTAAGCAACTTTATTTTAAATACCTTAATTTTTTTGGTTTCGTCATGTAGGTCAAGAGAAAACCCCTAAAATTATGTTTTCGAACACAATACTTTATTTATAAGTTATATGAGAATATCAAATCCAATACCATTATTTAAACTCTTATCTACACTCCCTTTGTGTTTGTAATGAAACTAAACTACAATAAAATTCTAAGTTTTAATGTCCCATGGGATTAAAAAAAAAGCACTCTATAATTGTTTCACGAAATATTAACAAATCATGGCGGATAAAACCCATATAAAAAATAAATGTGTTTTAAGCGTAGGAGATATATTTTTTTATAATAGAAATAATTTATTTAATCTGGTGATACGAGACAAATAGAATATCAACAATATTTACTATGCTCTAGTGTAGAGTCATTAAATATTTGCCCTTTCATTATGTGAAGTACAGGCTTATTCAGTGTTTTATAAACGTGGGTAGATTATTTTTTAAATATTTGAACAGGGAGTATTCGCTTGTGTAAACTAGAATCTTTTTGTAGAAACTTCTATTTATTTTTATATGTCGGTATACTATTATTCTTTATTAACAACACGCCTTACTACCCGTTTGGGCTATACGCTTAAGTACTAATTACGATAATGGATTAGGATTTGGGAAGGTTGAATTTAGAGGAAGTGAACCCACATTTTCGTGGAGGGAGAGTGGAAAACCATCAAGGAAAAACTACCAGTTCACCCGAACGAGATTCGAACCTCGATCTCCCCTCCTTCTCCACTCCTTGGCAGTCGAGCTCAACACGACTAGCGCGTTAGCTAATTACGACACCGAGGCGTATTGATATATTATTAGTTCCTAAATAATATTTAAGAAAAATATATTATTCTTTAGCATCGTGTCTTACTAACCATTCGGGTAATATGCTTATATACTAAATACGGTTATGGATTTTTTGATAAAAATGATATATTTAGAGTAATTTATCAGCATTTGCGTGGAGAAAGAGGGGACAACCAGTTTGTAAAAACTACCCTCAGTTCACTAAACCAAGATTATAGACACCATTTCCCCATCATCAACAGTCTTGTTCAACACGAGAGTAGCGCGTTAGACCATGTGGCCACCGAAGCAAGTAATAGAAATAGTTACTCTTTATAAAATGCTGTCAATACCTTAAAAATTCATGAGGAAGGATTTTTTTTGATATTTTCGTTTGCGTATTAATCTGTGTACTGTAGATCCACATATCCGGTGGATATAAATATTAATTATAGTATTTAAATTACATCTATATAATATAATATTAGTTATATTCATAGTGATTTAGTAAGGAGAATTATAATGATACTAATTAATTATTCAAGGAAAACCCAATAAACAATTTCCCTGTTTACTGCCATTGTCAAATTTTGAACTTTTCCTTTTGACAACTCTGGATCTATCTTAATATTACCTTTAAACTTAATGTTACCTTTTTCACTATCATTGTATATCTTACTTAGTAATGTTTTATTCATTAACATGTAACCTTAGAATATGAAATTTTTATTTTTATGTATTGTTTAATTTTAATATGTTTTTGTATTTTAACCTATTCCATATTTAACAGGTTCTTTTTCTACTTATTTCACATACATTAATAAGAGTTATAAGTTAAAGTTTTTGCTATAGGTTTGCCATCATTCTATTCAGTCTATCTTTTCTCCTATATAATATAATAAGTATTATTCAGAATTTTTACTATCCCTAACTATTCAAACTATTATAATCTCAATATGGTTTTTCTCTAATTAAAAATATTTTTCTATCTTTAATTTTTTCCTTATGTTTCATATAAATTATATCTTTTCACTTATAATCAGATCCTTTTGTTATTGTTTATTGGGTGTTCCTTGAATACTTAATTAGCATATAATATAAGTTTTTAAGTTATTTTATTCATTGAGAATAATTTATGAGAAGATAATTAATATAAATAATTTAAAAAATAAATAGACACACCATTGAGTAGGTTTACAAACAAGAATATATTGCATACTCAACGGATCATCAGTAATTATCGAGATTACAGCTGGCTTTAATGAAGTGTTCTTTTTTACTAAATTATCTCCTGTCTCCTTTATTTTCCTTAGTACTGCGTCTTACTACCCGTTCGTGTTGTACTCCTATGGAATAATTAGGCTAATGGTTTTAGAGATTATAAATTTTATATCAATTAAGTGGGGGGGAAAGGGGACACCAATTTCAAAATAAATTTCAGTACAACCGATTGTCCGACACCTTAGCTCAGTCAGTAATGGGTCTATCTACTGAGTTAAGGGTCTAGGGTTAGGATACTGGCACGGTTTAAAAATGTACCAATAGTGGTTCTACACTTTCACATTGATGAATTAACGGCCGGAAGACTGGATGTTGTGTCTATCCTAGTATTAAATTAAATTATAAGGTGTACGAAGCTGCGTAAGACCTATCAAGCCGGTAGTGTGGAAAATATATGGCTTGAATAAAAAACTGACTCGAACTACAGTCTGGAAACATTAATTGATTTAGAAATAAAAAAAATACATCTGACCAAGAATAAACCTTGATCATCCTTTCATTGGTAGTCTAGTCTATTGCGATAGTAACCGATTAGATGATATATTCACTGGGATAGGTGGCTCCTTTATTAAAAACTAATAATACTGCACGGCGCTGCGTAACCCCCCTCCCCCATCCCTCCATCGCCACGGTGCCAAATTTTATTTTGAAATGTTATCTCTGAAATTTAATCATTATTCAGATTTAAATATTTTCTTCAGTAATTTGTTTAAAAATAGACTGATTAAAAAGTTAATAAATAAATTTAAAAAAATCCAGCTTCGAGGTGTATACAGTGCATTACGTTCACCTATGCTGAAAAGTTTTCGGACCTTTGCCCGACGTAGATTTGTCGCACACAAACAAACAAACAAACGAACAGATAAACACTTACTTTTATTATTATAAAATATACCTTTACGTTTTTTTTCAGTGTACTTTTCTCATTATTGCATCAATTTATGCGAATACATGGGATATCTCTGGTATGTGATGACACAACACGCCAACACAAAAGAGAAGAAAATATGAAGGACCCTCCATATTTTCTAAGGACCCTTCAGAGAGAGGATTTATTGTAATCGCGAGAAAATCGAATAAGAGAGTTTTATGGAGGTTGACGTTTCGTGGATCAATGAACCTCCACTGTTGCATCTTTGCAACATGCTATAGTGTTCTAAGTAATACACTAAATTACTTCCTTTAATATATAATATTATAATTAAAACAGTATTATTAAATATATGTACGAATGATATTGTATTTTTGCATATTCTATTGAAGAAAAAACCAAGGAAAATCACAATACGCTTAAACTTTTACAAAAACATACCTCTAAAAAGACTTATTTCTCGATTTCCTTAATTCAATTCGTGTTTTTTAAATGTAATATCGAGCGCACGTGGATAACAACTATAGCAAATAAAACAACATGATATAACTCTCAGTCACGTGATATAACTTGCACGAACTATGCGATGTAAATATACGGCGGCAATGTGTCAGACGTACGACATCACGACTGGCACAGTTGCGTATTCACAACATCCGTGAATGGTTCCGGTTAAAACTCCAGTATCTCAGAAAAAAAAAATTATTGAATGTTTTATTACATCATAGTAGGCAGCAGGAACGAATAATTAAGGAATACTTTGAAGAGATCCGGATGGACTAATTAACTTGACCCTTTTAAATTACAGCAATTGCGAAAAAATTCAACAGTGCCATTGATAGAGCGTTAAATGTGAGAATTGAGTGAGTTTTTTTAATATCAAAGTACACATTTAAACTTGTTTTTTTAAGTGTACACAATACAAATCTATAATTAACAGAGGCAATAATGGCTACGTAGATCTTGTTAGATTGTGTTGATACATCCAAAACCGCTCGGAAACTAAACCTGTCGGCAATAAAACCTACTCTTGTTTGTTTTAGAGGAGTAACTTATTGGTTGTTAAGCTCATTTGAGCTGCCTACTCACGCCTGGATTGTACAGTTTGGCCACCTATTGTTGAATCAATGCGTTTGTTTATCCTGCTGACAAACTCGGACAACTACATACAGTTGATCGATTTAAATTACTTTTTATATTACCTTAACTTTAATGTGTTATTTTGATCAGTAACACAATTTGTACTTCAAAACTTAAGCAAATATTATTTAAAAATTTAAAAAAATTTATTTTAAAATAAAAAATGTATTATCTATTTAAGGTAAGTAATATAGACTTTATTAACTGACTGATTATATCAATATAAGAGAATTTCTATAAGCGTGTTTGAAAGGGCCTTCCAAGGTATTTTCACATACGTACCAGAGTTCTTTTACATTCCACATAGTACGTGGGACAGAAGGCTTTACTTCCCCTCCGAAGGAAGTTGTGCTACGGATTTTATCAATAATGAAGCAGACAAGTTATCAAACATGTTGCCTTAATTTTTGTAGAGATTAGCCGCATCTCTTTAATTTACCAATGTGAGAGGAATTTTTAAAGGTAGTAATCTGGAGTAAATTTTTCCGCATTTCCTTGGAGGTAGAATAATATATATAGTATAGAATACAACCCTATACACACAATAAGGATTAGATTAGGCCAGACATAGACTAGCTTGACGTTTATTCTGGGTGACCATCAATGAAGGTTAAGAACATACCTCGTTAAAATTTATTGGTGGATGTTTTATCTAGAAATTGTTTAAAGAGCATAAATTACGTCCAGTGGTTTCCAGATAATGTCGTTAGTGTTACATAATTTGAATTGAGGGAGAGTGGAAAAGCATTTAGGGGGGAAAAACACTGTCACTTCACCAGACAGGGATTCGAACCTGTTCATCACCTTGATAGACAGTATAGTCTATAGCGAGGGTGAAACCATAGACAATGTGACAAAATGAGAAAGTGTTTACAGTTTTTCTAGTTATTTTAGTAAAAATTAAATATCATGTGGTTTTTTATATCACCAAAATTTCCCCTTTATATATGTATTTAATAAGCATGCCTCGAGTTTCATTGTTTTGTTTAATCGGAGAATTTAGTTGTGTGTTTCCTAAATTAATGTAATTTTAATTATTATTCGAATTGTTAAGCCAAGGCAGGTATTATTATACAAATGAAACAATATTATTTGGATTATATTTGAACAAAGTTGTCATTGTAATGATTAGTTGTCAATAACATACAGTACATTAATATGAAACAACAAAACTATCTTGGTTTATTATAGAACACCACATAATAAATTACATACTATTCATTAGATTAACCTTCCGATAGATATTTTGATTGGAGATAGTTTTAACCTGATGAAACTTGTCAATAACATATACTGTCACTGTATCTATCCATAAAAAAAACCATTTCATATGTTTATAGAATATTAGTTTAATCGCTGAGGAGATATGGTTTATGGAGGATATAATAGCATTGTTTGGTAAATTATTTTAAGCTCAGTAAAATATCATTCTATATCTACAAATAAAACAAATTAAATTATAATACGTAATAGTTATAATATTATATAAAAGTAGCTTGACCCGTTCTTCATAACGTTAAGCAGCAACAAAGTTATATCAAATAAGAGTGTAGAATATCCGGCTGCCCATTTTTGTATGGTTACACTTTTTACAATCCTGAGCTAACTATGGTAATTATATAACTATGATTATAACTAATAAATTAATATAAATTAAATATTTGGTATAATAATACCATGTTTACAGACTAAGTGAATAAATAAAGTTAATTCATTAACAACGAACATTTTAACTAGGCTCGGGCATAAAAGAAGATAAATTCACTAATAGAAATTGTTATAGAATTTTGTTGGAAAATAGATAATCACATAAACCAAAGAACATAAATACCTTATCATAAATGTAATATTGAGCTACGAAAGGAACCGCCCCTATGTTAACCTTCACGCATAACACTATTTGATTCCTTCTACACACTCCAAATAGTATCGATATTATAATTATTTTCCTACAATAGTACTCTTCTCTATTGTAGTTCTCAATAGTTTCGCTCTATATCATTAACAATTTGAACAATATAAAACAAGAATATAGAACATAAAAATAAACTCCGTACAAATAAAACAGTTCATGTACTTACCGATTGTATCTTCTGGATAGAGCAACCACCAAGACGGGCTAACTCACGTGGCATCCTAGTTGGGGGAGTGGTGGACCGAGCGAGCTATGATGTTCCAACAGCTGACGTCCACACCAACTTAATAAACGTTACACTAAAGAGGGCCGGCCAGGAATTGCCTTGACTAGAGGAAGACTGCTTATCTGCCCTCTGATGGGAGGGACGCGAACTAAATACACACCATAAGGAGTTTGAAGAAATATCGTTTGGAAGTCAGATGGAGCTCTGACAACAAGTGGTCTACGTGATGATCTAAAGCTTTTGGAAAGTCAATTTGACGTCACCGAGCGAGTGTTCTGTCCTCCCACCTGGCGTCCCTAGCAACGAAACCCTATAAAGAGCAATGTTTGTGTATACTACAAGGACTATTTTATTTCAACGCTTCAAGGAGGAGAGTTATCCTGAACTTGAATAATGTCAGGATAAACATTCTTGCATTCTATTATATGGAATTAATCTATGGTGGTTTATATTTTGGACTCTAGTTTAAATTCAACTCTTAGTGTTAGCCAAATAAGGCTTAGTTATTTATCATTCCTCAAATGTTATTTTTGTTACTTAAACATATATTTTTAAATGAAACTCTCTTTAATTTCTGCCAACACTTGGGCGCTAGGGTCTGTCACGATACTTAGACTTTTTAGATAACCACAAAAAATAATAGATCTTGGGTCGGACGTGTTAAATGTAGATTGTTTTGAAATTGTGGCTACCAGTAATTGTATTTGCAATTTTAGGTAATGTTTCTTTTATAGATTGCATTTTCAAGTATTGATTAAAGTAACGTAAATTTCTTTGATCGATAAAGTTAATATATTATGACACGAATTGACATTAACTTATTTTCCAAATATTTGGCCATGCTTTGCTTCAAATATTGTATTATCTTTATTATTAACAAGTAGAGTTCTTGTTGACGTTTCCAATTTTTGTGTTGAGATTCGATAGTCCCGCGGGAGTTTGACTAAAGTCTGTTAGCCAAACTCTCGTGTTATTTAAAATATCTGAAAGATATTTAATATATATATTAACTTTTTGAAGTCTGCATTCACTGAAGTAAATCAGACACTTTGGTAGCATTTTAAAGATGCCCATAAGGCTCTTATTATGTAATTATATAGTTTCCTGATGGATATTATTTGCAATAATTGTTTGTACTATAATAGACATCATGGGTCGTACTGTCTTTTCAAGACTGACCCATTTGATTGTAGGGTAGGTTACGTGTTTTGTAACATCCCCTCAATTTAACTGCGCAAAATAATATATGAAGTTATTATTTAAGTTTGATTCTCAACATAACTCAGTTTGATTTTTGAGACCATGCAAAGTATTCTGCTCTGTTATTATTACTTTTAATAAACCATTCATAGTTATTTTTTAAATCTTGAAAATGTTTTACCTTTTTATATGTGTCTAGGATTACCCTCTCCCTTTTATATTATTTGTGGTCGTAATTAAAAGTAGAGTGGCTATAACACAAAATATCGTATATATTAGGCATTATTATTTTCAAAAGTTCATCTATTAAGGTTGCCAGAACTTGTTTACTTCAATTGTTATTTCGTTGATAGATAAGCGTTAATTTACCCTTTAATTTGTGTTTTTGTTATCGCGACGCTAATGGATCCACTTTAAGTTAATCTTTGGTTTTGTATTAATTTATTTTTAGAATATTTTCGTCTGCTTGAACAAAATTCAATTTTTCTACACTATCGATATTTTATTTTTTTGGCTATTTCCCACAATCTCTTTTTCAAATTATATCAATTAGAATATTTATATACTCCCTATAAGTTTGTACAATAGATATTGCACGAGATTACATCATTATAAGTTATTATGTACACATCACATGATATTATTAGGATAATGAAATCTCTCAGGCCAAGGCGGGCAAGATATTTGGCATGGATTGAAGAGACTAGATTTTTTTATATGCTTTGACTGGAAAACCTAATGGTAGGAGACCATTGGGGATACTTAGATGCAGATGGGAGGATAACATTACAATGAACCTGAAAGTGAAAGGGTGTAATGAGGTGGACTGGATAGAACTAGCTCAAGAAAAGAATAGGGTGTAATGAAGTGGACTGGATATATTTAGGTTAAGATAGGGATTTAATATAATGAGGGGGTCATGATAGAACTATCTCAAGATAGGGATATGGCGTAATGACTTAGGCTGGATATAAGTAGCTCAAGATAGGGATATAATGTAAAGAGGTGGACATGATAGAACTCTATCATAATAGGGATAGTGTAATGAGGTATGCTTGATATAGATAGGTTTAGATGGGGATATAATGTAATGAGGTGGACATGATAGAAATATCTCAAGAGAGGGATCTGGTGTAATGAGTTAGGCTGGATATAGGTAGCTCAAGATAGGGATAGAATGTAATGCGGTGGACATAATAGAAATATCTCAAGATAGGGATATGGTGTAATGAGTTCGGCTGGATATAACTAGCTCAAGGTAGGGATAGGTTGTATATTTTTTTAGAAAAAAATGAGGGTAATAATGTTATATATAACGTAAGTAGGTGTATATTTTCTAAAACTGAACCGTGAAACGTTGTTTCTGTTAATCTATCTCTAACTAATCATTTTATTGTTATGATAAATACATTCGTCTTTGGTCTATATTGTATCGCTTCCTTTCATTATGGTTTTTTATGAGAATACTACACTTACACAAAGGTCATGTCTAATAATATTTTCTTAATATAATTAATAAACAAAGCCTAGGGAAGAAGAGCTAATGGAGTATTATCTTAACCTCTATTTTAAATTCACTTATATAACAACTAAACTACTATGTGTTTTATTAGTTTGCTATATTTTGGTTATGGTGCTTATGTTTTGTCATTAAAAAACCTTTTAGATTTGTTACTATATTAACCTACTTTGATAATGCTTATAGGGAAATTGCTACTTGTAGCTCGAACTACCGTTAACTAAACCAATAAATGGTACGGTGCATCTCAAAGACTTTATCCCCTCTTATCTTATATTGGACATTTACTAAATCTCGTATGATATGTAAAACGAAATAATATCTCTATACTATATTGTAGAAATATTATGTCAAAGATCATAAATGAAATAATATACACAGTTACTTACTTACACCATAGGATTAGGAACTAGGAACACTATTATAGAAAAGAGAAATATCTGCTTCCACCAAATCGAATAAGATTTAAAAATTAATTTTCAGACCTAAGTTAAAAATTATTATATATGCTTATATCTCAGAAGTTATTGGTTTTGTATAAATAGATTTCAAATAAAACACTTTTATTGCCAATAGTACTACAACTTTGCGATAGCAATTTATTTCATAGCCCAAATATTTATGGAAAAATTATGAAAATTGGCAAAATGTGCCTCATGTAAAGTACCCTCAGTCATTTTCATGAAAAAATTAGAAAAGCCATCTTGTTTATGATAATAAACAGTTTCTAGACATTAAATTTAATCAAAATTTGTATAGCGAAATTCAATTCCTTGGTTGATTTATTTCCTTTGATTTTGTCAACGCTTGGAATTTTAATTTCTATTAACTACATCAAATAGATATATATGTATTATAAATATCGCAGTGAAAATTTTTATTCAGAAAAGAAAAAATGTTTTTTACAAATTAATGTTTCAAAATTCTATTTCTCAAGGCTGGTAAGTGTTCAAAGCAATTCCTAAATAACACTGTCGATCTCATTGAAATAGTTGATAAAGAGAACACCTGAATATGGGTATTGAACCCGGGGCCTTTGGATTAGTGCAAAAGTTAATCCTCTTCCTAGGTTTTTTGCGAGTGTCTTTTGTAATTTTAATCATATTATTCTAATCGTGTTTGTGAACGGTACTTAATCCTTATCTAAAAATATATTTTTCTAATTTATTCTTTAAATGTGTATTTGTTTTATTTTTTCAATAGTTTAAGTGTTTTTTGTTAGATTAAATACGTAAAACATGTTTAGATTAACTGTCAGTATCGTTAAAAGTCATTCATTAGTTTTAACATTAAGAAAACATTAAATATTCACACAATTCTCTTTAAGAACGAGCAGGTTAGTCCTCCTCATGACGTCACTACAAGTGGAGTTGCCACATTTAACACTCTGGCCTGTAACTAAGGATGCTAATGGTTTATCTCCATTAGATGTATTCGAATGATCAAAATAAATTTTGTTTGCAAAGCGAAAAAGAGGGAAGGTATGAGTTTAATTAAAACTTAATTAGCGCTTCCTTCTGTTAGAAAAAAATGAAACTTTTATAATTAAATTTAAATAATAATTAAAATACATTTCTGTCCTATATTATTACCAACTAAATATTAATATTTGATGGGATCTTTATAGGGTTTGTAATGTAAAAGTTATTATTATTGGAAAACTTGTGTAATGTATCTTTCCTTCTTTTTATATTGTAGGCCTACCCTTTAAATATTAAAATAATAATTTACCCTCTTACGTGGTTAACAATTTGACACCTTAAACCAGTTTATAGCGTGTCTGTCTACTGAGCTAAGAGTCCCGTGTTCGTTTCGTCGTACGACGGAAAAATGTATAGTTGGTGAAAATATGAGTTTACTATTTTCATTGATAAATTAACCTCTGTGTACTGGATGATGTACCTGTTATAGACTTAAGTTATATTTTAAGGAATGTAAATCTACGAAAGGCCTAGCAATCCGATAGTTGTAGATATAAATGGATTGAATAAAATAACTGGCCGAGGCTATGTGCCGGAAAGAGTAATGGATATAAATAAATGGAACGGAACTCAACACGGACTATCTCACTCAAGTGATTAAAAAATCGAGAAATTTTCTCAAAGATTGTGATGTGTGAAACGACATTATATACACTAACAAACCCAAACAAAAATTGCGTTATATATGCGTATAAAAAAATGTTATTCCATGATTTAAATTTTACGATTTTATCTATAAAGAATTTAACTCCTTATTTGTTTGTTTGTTTGGACAAAAAAAAGATCAATACTCGATTCACAAGTGTAAATACTTCGTATTAAGACTTCTGAATGTGTTTAAAACTTTCAACATACTATTATGGGTGACATCATAATATTATCGCATTTTTATTAAATTCCTCATTTATAAATTTAAACCAATAAAAAGCGTAAATATTGACTATTTATCCTAAAATGATAGAGATAGGGGATTGCTATAGAAATATTTCCCCTAAAAATTTTAAGAAAGTATATACAATTTTTGAGATACATACTTTTTAACTTACTCTATGGAATAAGAGAATTATTACGCTTGAACCTAAATAGAATCTCCGTAAAACTAAAGCACAGAAAATTGTATTAATACATTTGCCAATATCTAAGAAACTAAAGGATTTATAAAGATATATTAAAAAAAATCTATTTTTAACAGTATACAGTTTTGCAATGATAATATTTTTATTATATTAGATAATTGCGAGGATAAGAAAATATCCGCTTCTGTTAAGCACCCTAAAAGTCATTTTCATGGGTAAAGGAATATAGCAATTTTATGTATAATCTTAATTAACGTCTAGATGCGAATTTTAATCAAAATCTTTTTAGACAATTTTTAGAAAATCGATTTATTCTTTTTTTGACCTTTACTAAACGCCTTTTAATATTATAGGTTAAACAGATACACAGACAGACGGAATAGCAAAAAACTCTTTTTAGATTTCGGGGGTTCATTAAACATTGACATCCATCAACATCTCAGGATGTATTTTTTTTACTGTCTCAATACTTGACCTTTTGTGTTCAAAATGTGTGTACATATATATATAATATAGGTTAAACAGATACACAGACAGACGGAATAGCAAAAAACCCTTTTTAGATTTCGGGGGGTCATTAAACATTGACATCCATCAACATCTCAGGATGTATTTTTTTTACTGTCTCAATACTTGACCTTTAGTGTTCAAAATGTGTGTATATATATATATTAATATATATATGCGTTTGGATTGAAAACTATTGGTTTTATAAATATGTTTCAAATAAAATATTTTTAATATAAATAGACATACATATTTGCAATGATAAATAACTTCATAGGCCTATCACAAATAGTTTCGTAGCTGTGATGAAAGAAAAATGAGAATTCACACATTAGACTGGAACACAGTCATTTTTCCAAACAGTGATCAACTCCAGCCCTTTATTTATACCCCCAATAATTACTACCCCCGTAGGCCTTTATATGTATAACATAATCGAATCTGAAATACCTGATAATAAACAAGGCAGACTAAAGTTAATACAAACCATGAAAATACTCCCATAGTGTTACTGTAATAATTCTCAAAATGAAAACGCACAGGGTAGGAGTATTCCTATTTATATCACAATATCGTTTAATTATGTAGGAAGTTCTAATCCTTATGCAATTAGGATGAAATTTAATAATAATCCATGTAACCCAAATTTTATTACACATTAAATTAGTTCTAAACAACTTCAAATCATATGAAAATCAATCTGGTACACAAGTCTAATGGTCCAACCATCGGAAAAGTTCAGTGAGCTTTCATTTAAACTTAACAAAAAATACTCTAAATTAAATAAATATCAAACGATGAGAAACCATATTTTGGTTGAAGGGGATTTTCATTGGCCTGAAGGCCTAAAATAATAATAATAATAATAATAATAGCAAAATAGACCATCTATAGCCCATAAGTCTTAAGAACTATTAATAATGATAATAATAGTCAAATCCTGATAACTAAGCAACAAGATACAAATACAGGTTACGAACAAATTATGATTTGCGAGTGTCCACCGATCTGAAAAAACCAGATTAATGTGCACATATAAGTTAAAGCTAACGCTCCCTACAGTAGACACAGGAGTCGCTCAGGTTATACGACAGTCATTAGTGGTCACTTCCTCGGATAGTTACAACTAATACCAATCTTCCTATGAAGGGTGGCCTGGAGGTCTAGGGGTAAGGTGTCAGACTTCTATGCTGGCGGCCGGGGTTCAATCCTCGGTCCCGGCAAAGATTTATCTGATTACCAAACCCTTCCTTCACCTCTGTCAAGACATCTTGTGAATGTGAGGAATGCCAGGCCTCCACCGTGGTTCGGATNGCGTGACCACACGTTCCATGCGGAACCTCAGGGGTGTACAAGTTGGTATGCAACTCGGAAAAACTTCACTCGTGAGTGCCTCAGGTCACCATTCATGGTTAGACAGCCATTGAAGAAGTACCGTGGATGTGGTCCATAGCTGGCAAAACACATTCCAGGAAAAAAAAAAACACCAGACTCCCAGACGCAGAGCCAAAAAAATCATACAAACCCCTTGTATAAATATTATGGTTCCATCAATAAATGTAGTCCTTTATGAAAGTCAATCAGATAAATCTATTACGGGACCAAGGATTGAACCCTGGACCCTAGCAAAGACCACCAGGTCACCACATGTGAACAATCTAATCATACTCCATTGTAACAACTGATTGGTAATCCAAATGGTTGACAACAGATATTGTTCCCCATAACATTGCCACACATCCATATACATTCATATATCACAATATAATTATTACGGAAATAAATAAGCTGAATATCACGGTTTATATAGAATACTATTATCATAAATAACAAACAATTAAATCAAATTAAAATGTTTTATTATATTAAACTGTCTTACGCAATTTGATCTTCACCCTGCACTACCGGTCAGTTATTTAATCTTAGTCCTATTAGAACTGTTGAGATTTGTAAACATTACGATAAATAAAACAACTTTGAAAGTTGTAATAGACAGTACAAATGATATTAATCGAATAATATTAGAAGGTCTACCTTACCTCTTCCACTAAATTCTAATCCCAAATTTTCCCAGCGGAGACAGAGGGTCTTCCCAGCACAAGCGTTCTAGTCCAACACACACTGACGAAACCGTACCGCTGGACAGCCGAAACAAAACTAGTCTCATTTGACAAAACAACAGCTCACAGATCATGTTCTGACGTAGGTCACAGATAATTCATCGCTCCGCTAGATTTTCTGATGTGCCCTAGCGGATGGAGTAGGCAATGTTTACGTCCAAGCATCACAGAAATTATCAGACTATTATGGGCATGCTAACACAATAAGTAAATCCATATTTAGCGGACCAGGCTAAATATCTAAGAGTTCCATAAGACGGGAAATTTTAAAGGTGTCGCTTACGTGTTAGAGTATATTACTGATTAAGGAAAGACTTAGGTTCAAATCTTGATCAGGTGTAATGAGGGGGTTTGTTCCTAAATGGTTTGCCATTATTTTTCCACGCAAATTTGAGTACAATTCCTTTGAAATATCAACTCCCTCAACCCTAAATCCACGAGTTTGATTGGTAAGACACGATGATTAAACAAAAAATATTGGAATGTTTACGATTTGAAAATAACTAATAACAAGTTGTAATATGGAGTTCATTCTTTGAGGGTTGAGTTGTTTCATTAATCGTTCAATAAATATATGAACAAAAGGAATGTGAACAGCTATATTAATAATAATAATAATATTTAGCACCGCGGCTTATTACCCGTTCGGGTTATACGATTTAAGTACTAATCACTCTAATGGATTAGGAATTGGGAAGGTTGAATGAGAGGAAGTGAACCCGCATTTGCGTGGAGGGAGAGTGGAAAACTATTTAGGAAAAACCACTCCCAGTTCACCCGACCGAGATTCGAACCTTGATCTCCCCGTCCTCAGCAGTCGAGCTCAACACGACAAGTGTGTTAGCCAACTACGCCACCGAGGTGGGTAACAGCTATATTGTTAGTGGTAAAAAATAGACGCCTTTACTACACTGAAATACTACCCACCGTACAGGACGCGTCCGCTTGAGAATCAATCTTTTTGTTGAATTACATCTCTAATGTGTCAAGGTTCATTGCACTGATTGGTTAAGACCAACAGCAGAGAAAGGACCTTTTTAAAACAATGAATATTATTTACGTGTGTTTGGACTCAAGTAATTAATTTATTTATAGGAATTGAGTATCACATAAAAATATAGTTAGTTTATTTGTAGATTACTACATATACAGAGGTGTCGGGTTCAACTCCCTGAGCTTCTAGATTTTAAGCGAGGCAAAGTTTCTGGACTGTGGTCAACTGAGTCTCGTGAGAAAAACTGCGTAGCTAACTGAATGAAAAAGGTAGCAGCTCCAGTTTAGAAAACTGAGAATAACGACCAGATGAATTGTCGTCATGATTACATGACATATTTATTCGTGGAAGTTGGCACTTTATTCGCCAACAGAAGGCGGTTGCTTGGTAGATATAGCTCAATAACATGTTGCCACCTAGAATTTTATTTTAAACTTATGTTTAATAATTAGAATGAATAATTATTTAGGTATAATAAATAATTTAATGATTAGCTTAAATAATTAAAACTGTTATCCGCTTCGGTAGCCACGTGGTCTAATGCGATACTCTTGCAGTCGACTAGACCAGCGATTATAGGAAGGGTGACCTGGCGGTCTAGGGGTAAGATGTCAGACTTCTATGCTGGCGGCCGGGGTTCAATCCTCGGTCCCGGCACAGATTTATCTGATTACCAAACCCTTCCTTCACCTCTGACAAGACATCTTGTGAATGTGAGGAATGCCAGGCCTCCACCGTGGTTCAGATTCCACGTTAAACTGTAGGTCGTTCATTTCATCTCACACTCACCCTACCATTACACATTAGCGTAAGTGCGTATAACCCGAACGGGTAGTAAGACGCGGTGCTAATAATAATAATAATAATAATGATTATAGGGAGATAGAGGTTTGAACCTCGTTCAGATAAATTGAGGGTGTTTTTACAAAATAATTGTCCACTCTCTTTACACATATGTGGGTACAATTATTCTAAATATTAACTTCATAAAACTTAAAATCATTAGCATAATTAATATTTAAACGGATAACCTGAATGGTTAAAAATAGAATTAAAACTGTTACTAAATCACAGTAGCAAATAAAATTAGAAAAACCTCTTAAATGTTTAAATGTATTTAATTTTATTGGGATAGTGGTGAAATAATTTAAATATGCTTCCCGTTAACAAATTGTTTATAAATTTAGTTCACTGGTTTTAGTATCTTATACCTAAGACCAAGTGGCAAATAAATTAATTTATATATTTACAGATTCAGTAAAATGCCATTAAAATTTAATTTTTTTATTACCTATATATTCAAAAATTATTATAATTGGCACAATTACTATTCAGATCTTTTTCCCTTGCGATCGAATGACTTATAATATTTTTGTATTTTGGATAAAAGATTGGTGAGATGTTATTTTGAAATATCCTTTTTTTTTAAATCATTTTTTAATAAGTTTTCTTTCCATTGTTTCAGGACTGGACGCTACAGATCAAATTTGTACAACACAGGGACGCTGGCCTCTATGAGTGTCAGGTTTCTTCCCATCCACCAACAAGTATATTCATAGACCTCAAAGTTGTAGGTGGGTACCAACAATAATGTCCGGCATTAATGGCTCAGTAAGCACTTTTGTTTCTTGAACCAAAGATTAATTCTCACTGAAATTATAACAGCATTCAAAAACTTAGGACCAGTTCAATGGATAATAATCAATGGATTGAGCATTTATAAAATTTATATTTTTATATCCAATCATTATATCAAGACTAAGTTTAAGTTGCACCGATAAAAATTAGGAACTGATTGTATAATAAAATAATAGTGACAAATAAAAGTAAAACCTCTGTATTATATATTTTGAATGTGACATATAGTATATATATTTTTATTTATAAAAAATACAAAACCACTGTTCTTAAATCACTATACTTACTTTAGAAGATAGAAACCCATAAGCATAGTTTATTTCTATTTGCAGAGGCGCGTGCAGAAATTTCGGGACCTCCGGAGAAATTCCTAAAATTGGGCAGCGCCCTTAGGTTGGTGTGTACCCTCCGACAAAGCACAGAACCCCCGGTGTACGTCTTCTGGTACCACAACAATCGGATGATCAACTACGACGGGGACCGAGGGGTGAACGTCACCACGGATCGGCCGTCCAAGACGAGCACCCTGGTCATCGTCAGCGCCTCCAGGGAGCACTCGGGAAACTACTCGTGCGTGCCTAATAACGCCCAGCCCGCCAGCACGTATGTGCACATACTGAATGGTGAGGGAGAATTTTTACTTATTTAAAGGATAAATTAAAATCTATTTTTTTAAAATGCAGGCTCGTTTTCTCACGCGTGGTTCATGACAGAAACTTTCCAAACTCTCCACTGAACACTCTAAGGATTAAAAAAAAATACAAACTTCAAAGCTATGTTTGGATGAGAAAGGAAACCATAGTTTATGTTCAAATATCTTTAAGCTCACCTTAAAGGTTAAGATATATTTCATTAAGTTAATCTGAATTATTTTTTCTGAGAGGTTAGAATTATATATCAACGTGCTTAAATTCCTTACTTAATTTCCAACAGAACTGAGGTTTTAGCTTTCTGCCTAATTTTATCCATACAGTAGATAAGGTTACATCTGACTAGTACAGTAAACACTCACCCGATGTGAGCTTATTATCTTTCCATCTCACTTAGCTCTTACCAAAGGTGAGGTTTTAACTTGCTACTAGGAAAACTTCTACTAAAATCAGGTGATAAATATCTTGCCCACTAAGTAAGTCCCTATAAAAGATGAGAAAACATTTTGCCACCTCAGTAAACCACCGATAGAACAAAAGTCAGAGCTCACAATTTTCATAAATTCTTAATACATTTGAGGTTAGTTCTATATGTGAAAGCTGACTACTGAATGTTTGAAGGATATCTCTCTCAGAGTCAGTAAAGTCAGGCCATATATAAGGTTATATCTTACCTAGTCGGTCAGCCCTATATTAAATGTTTAGTTATAATTTAACGTGTCAATTAAAAATGTCAGTAACCTGGCGGTCTAGGGGTAAGGTGTCAGACTTCTGTGCTGGCGGCCGGGGCTCAATCCTCGGTCCAGGCAAATATTTATCTGATTACCAAACCCTTCCTTCACCTCTGACACAACATCTTGTGAATTTGAGGAATGCCAGGTCTCCACCGTGGTTCGGATTCCACGTTAAACTGTAGGTCCTCCATTTCATCTCAAGTAAGGTGTCAGACTTCTGTGCTGGCGGCCGGGGCTCAATCCTCGGTCCAGGCAAATATTTATTTACCAGCACAGAAGTCTGACACCTTACCCCTAGACCACCAGGTCACCTACACTCTATAGAAGACAACCCCACGACTTCTTTATTATTGTTTCATCACCAACAGTAGTTATTTGGTGGTTGGTGGAGACGATCACCAAGATGATTTTTAGTTATAGGAGTTACATTATTAATTATCCCATTTCTCTTGATAATTTCAGGAAAGGTCCTTAAATTTTATACTATGGTTTTGTTTAGAATATTTTCAAATCCACCCTCACAAAAAAATCCAACGGTTTCCAAGGTCAATTCACACCGAATCAATGTAATTTTGTTGAAGAAAATATTTGCAAGTTTCCTGCAATCGTGTCTAAGGTAAAATTCTGCCTCATCTAGGAAGTAATTCTGCAAGGTTATATTATATATTCTGTCTAGGGAAACCATTTTTAAGAGGTTAGATCATAGCTCACAGATAAAATAATACCACAGGTGGTACTTTATAATGTCCACTCTATTAAAACAATTATTTACAATGCCAAATCATATCAGATCAAGAAAATTATACTTCAGCTAGTACTAGATTGTATTCTAAATAGGAGAAAATTTTAGAATTTAGTATCTTTTATCACCATGGATAGAAAACAACAAAGAATCAAATAGGGTATTTTGTCTAGGAAGTACAATCGTCTCAGATGTCAAATTGTACCTTGTCTAGAATATTTTACAGGAAATAATATCACCGTGTTCCAGTTATTAGAAAACATTGTGTTTGTGGTTGTCTCAAACCACGTCCAAAATTTTCACAATTAGCAATAGATCCTAAAATCGTAAACCAAGTACAGTATTAAACATAAAAGGTTTCTTATAACAAATGCAAAATTTTAAAGCGTAGTAATTATATTATTATTATCGTTTTCACAAACATTTCAATTGTGGAAGTGTTAATTTAGTAATAACAAGAACATAAGTTTTATCAGTGAATATATGAAGTTCTATTTTAAGGTTGACGAATATACTAAATCAATATGGCGCTTAGAAGGTGTTAGCATCCTCTTCCCCCATCCCCCCATTTAACCATTTTAGTGAACTTAAGATATTAATCAATATTTTTATCACTAGTCAAGAGGCACTTTTCTTCGAATATCATTTAATTTTTTTATCACTGCATCTCACTACCCATTTGGCCTATAAGTTTATACCTATTGATTATGCTAGTGGTTTTAGGGACGAGCAAAGCTATATTTAGATAAAGTCTACCTGTATTTTCATGGAGAAAGAGTGGGAAGACTATTTTTAATAAAACACCCTCAGTACACCTGATTGAGATTCGAACTTTGATCTCCCCGTCATTGGCAGTCTAGTCTACAATGAGAGTAGCGTCTTATACTAAGGGTCCACGTAAACAGGTAATATTTGATTGTTTACTTATATTTAATTTAAAATATACTTTCTCACTTGACTGATTTAATCCACATTATTAACAGAATATCGTTAATCTAGATAAGAAACAACATCCAGTATCCCAGAATTTAATTTTCCCACTTTAAGAGGAAGATATAAAGTTTCATGGATGATAGTTTNACCGCCAGGTCACCTATGATAGTTTAAACTGTCAACCTGGAAATTAAACCTTGGACCTTTATATGAATGTGGAGAGGAGCTCCCGATGAATTTAAACTGCCTGACAATTATTATAAGTATAGATCTTTTCTGAAAATAATAATAAAATTATACTCAAATGTGACCTAGTGTATTAGGACGTGATTATCGTATCTGTATTAGCTGATGGAGAAGGTTGAGTCAAATTTCATTTGTATGTATGGATTTTTATTTAAAGATGTTCTCCAACTCTATTTTTAAGATAAGATAAAATGTATTAAAATTAAACTCTAAATTCCTAACGACAACCTCAATTTATTTTACATTACTACGGTTTCCATTCTGTGGCTTGGGTCAGTGATTTATTCAAGCCTAATATTTTCCACTACCGGTTTATTAGTCTTTTAGTAGTTCCATAAGCCTCATAATCGAACTTAAGACTAGTACAGGCACCACAACCAGTCCACAGCTGTTATTTCATCAAAGTGAAAGGGGAAACCCACATTTCACCAATGACCATCTTTTTGCCCATTCTAGAGACTGGACCCGGGACTCTAAGTTCAATAGTAGACACACAATTGACTGAGCTAAGGTGTCGGACTTAATGTCTATCTTATTAGACGTATACATAATAATATATTAGATATGGTATTAAGGCGTTTAGCAAAACATATAATATTCATAGGTCCAAAATTGAATTATAGGATGGGTAATAATAATTAATGTATTTGTAAAATAATACAGGCATAATATAGTACCATTATATGAAAATATATTATTAATAGAATTTAATAAGACAATTTAAGTGGATCTTATCTAATCACAATAATTATTTCACCAGAATATTAATTTAAAGCTCATAATAAAGTGTATGTTAATATTTAATGATAAAATTTATCATAAATTCGTAGTAGTAGATTGTATTTGGAATATTATGGATATAATTCAGTTGATTCTAATATGCTAAGATATATCAAGACTTTTAGAAATCGCATTATGTTAAATTTAGTTAGTTAATAAAATAATTGTTTAAGCTCCATCTAGACTGAAAGTTTGCATTTTTTACTTAGATTGTAAGCCTATCTTATAATCTACCTTATAGTGTAAAACTAAAGAGTAGTTCATTATCTTGCAGGATAAAAGAAGATAACGTCCTTAAATAATATTCAATCAAAGATAATATTAAAGTGGATTATATAAATAGGTTTCCAGTAGGATCAAAGAAAATAGTAAAATATATGATCCATTTAGGGACACAGTGTGGTCAAATCTAGTACAAAAATGGTGTAAGATATTGAAGAATATAATTTAGTTCATTATAATAATATAATAAATACATAATTACCTATAACGTTTATTATAAAAACTAGTAAAACGGTAAATTCACAAAGGAATGTATATTACTCAATAATTTTAGTAAAATAAAATCAAGTATTTAAGAGTACAATTTAATTAAATATACAAAGCATATTTCCAAAGGAAGTTTGGTGATACCATAACTATAATTAAATATAATATTATATTACATGAGGATATTTGGGTGTACCATTTAGTCAAAGATAACAGCGAATCTCATTTGGGGATGCCATTTGTTTCAAGACGTGACTTTCCACGGGAGGAAGAGGAAACGATTTCAATTTAAACGTAATTAAGGAATTTAACGTTAACTTTTAATTAAAAGTTTATCACAGTGAAAAGCTTAGACAGTAAATTAACGTAGTGTGTGCCACTACACACATATCACGTTTCAACAAACGATGAAGTTCTAGAATTTGAAAACAAATACAGGGGTATTAGGTTCAATTATAATCCAACATTTAGATTCATATGTGTATATATATATATATATGTGTGTGTGTGTGTGCGCGCTATGGTTTCATTAAAAGGTCTTAGGATTACAATTTACCTTACATAGATTTTCTATTCTACATCAAGTCCTCTACATCCAATTACTTAATAGGTTTTTTTAAAATATATTTTAAATCTTTACCTAAACAATGTAATTTAATAATTTTTCTAAATAGGGTTTCAAAATATAATATAATTTCATATTTTAAATTTGTACAAGTCACTAATTTAAGATTTTTTTTTAAAACAGTTTAAATCAGTATTGATAATTTTTTTTACAATAATGTATTCATTCATTGACTTATACTTCAATGTTTAGATGAACGATTGAAATATTTACCTTACTAATAATATTGACACCATTTAATATATATATATATATATAAGGTGTGATTTAATATATATATACTATATCTTTATATTTCTAAATCCGAATGTTTTATAACAATTTATATTTAATATTTAACACAGTGTCTTAAAAACCCTTCAGGTTATAAGCTTATATACTAATTACGCTAATGGTTTTAGGGATTATAGCGTACAACCCGATCGGCTAGTAAGACGCGGTGCTAATAATAATAATTTTAGGGATTTAGGGTGATAATAATAGATGAAGTTTACCCGTATTTGCATGGAGCAACATAGGAAAACCATTTGGACAAAACATCCTCAGTACATCTGGCCGGGATTCAAACCTAGATATCCTCTTTATCAGCTTTCTAGTATATTGCGATAGTAGCACGTTAAACCATGTGGTCAACGAAACGGGAATGTAAATGTTATGTAACAAATATTTTACTAATTTATTTTGTAACTAAAATTGTATTTCAATATCCGTTTCAAAAGATTTGTTTTGAAATTAAAATGTTTGAGTGTAAAACAAAAAAACTTTCTTTATATATATCTTATTTCCAAAATAAAATGTATTCTAGAAAATTTTGGCCTATATTAAATGAATTCAAGACAAGTTTTTGTGTTCGAGTGTTCTAAAGCGTTGTTCTCGCAATATGACTGGAATGCCAATGACGGTGAGATGGAGGATTCTTGAATACTTGTCGGGAATACTGAATATGATTTTTCCTAAACGTTTTTCCACTTCAACTTTACGAATTATTTTTTCTAAACTAAGCCTTCGTCATCCCTAACACATTAGCGTAATTTGTTCAAATACTTTTAATCCAAATGGCTAAACAAAAAATAATCTTTCAAACCATCAACATGAGTTAAGAATTCGATTACAGACTTTGAGGGAGCTTCAGGTCAGTTTCTCAATATACCAAAAATTTTATAGGGGCATTTGACAAACCCGAAAATGAGTATTGAAGAACATATATCCTCCAATATACTTGCATATGCTTCCTCTAGATAAAGAAAAATTTTAAAAATCTCGTTCCTGGTGGAGAACTCAAGAACTAATGACGGAATTTCTGCAGGAAATAGCATGCTCTTCTCGTTGTGAAAGTTCTCGCTCAACAAAAGTGGTTGATTGAATCGGAAGATAAATCATCAAATATAACATAATGATGGAGGATTGTAAAATTTAAAATATTTTTTGGGGCTGCCTAAGTCTTATGAACAGAGTCATTGTTGATTGGGTGACTAAGGAATGCAGTTTGAAAGGGAATCCAATAAGTCAATGTGAAAGAAGTTGGACATGTTGAGAGCATGAGTGGGGATCAGGTGATGAAGAAAATATATGAAGGTAGAGCGTGTGGATCAAAAGGAAGTGGTAGGCCATGCAAGACTTGTTGTAAATGTTGTGAACGATTGTGTGAAAAAGAGAAAAATTAAGAGTTTAAAGAATAAAAGAGAATATATTACTCAGTGTCTGGATGTTGTTGAAGCAAAGGGAGTATGCAAGAATAGGGAAGTGTGGAGATAGTTAGTGAGATAGAATAAATACGGAGTTTTTTAAAAAATGAATGCACAGTTTTTGCCTACCCTTTAACGTAACGGTTAGAAATCACCTTCCCTTCTTTATCTCAACGCCTCAGGTACTTCAACACTCTTGAGGATATAAAAAGACTCGATAGAGTATACATTTCAAAGTAGAGCTATAAATAAATTTTCTAAGAGAAATTCTGTTGCCTGCATTTTAATTTGCTTAAAAATACGCAAGTTTATATTAACTATTTATCCATTCTCAACCCCCTAAAAAATATGGATCTCAGTTATCTAAAAAATCAAGTAAAATTAATTGATTTGGCTATAAATGTGATTCCGACCATAAAGTTATCCGGTGGGAAATGATAGAAACTTTGGCGAGAAGCCCAAAAACGTGACATATTTTTTGATGTGGTCATTTAGGAATCACTTCTTGCAATATTGGTTTTAAATCATGGGTATGTGGTATTTAATTTGTTCTTTCGGAACAGATTCATTATATACTTTAAGTATGTGATTTAATAACTAACATACCCGCTTCGATGGCCACGTGGTCTAATGCGCTACTGCAACAGTGGACTAGACTGCCGATGACGGGAAGATCTGGGTTCGAGTCTCAATCGGGTGCTCTGAGGGTGGTTGTTCAAAAATTGATTTCCCCCCAATAGCTACACTCTATCTAATTTTGACCTTAGTAATCCAAAACCATCCGAGTATATCGTACATAAGCTTATAAACTGAATGGTTAGTAGTACAAGGTTCTAGAAAAAATAAAATATTATCTTAAAGTCAAACCTCGGTGATCATTGGGTAAAGTGTTCACCTCAGTTCCCGATGTTCTGGGTTCAAACCTACCCAATACAAAAGGAGTTTTCTTTAACGATAAAACGTGGTTCAAACCCTGGTCTCATCACAGATTTATCTGATTCTCAAACCCTTCCTTCACCTCTGACAAGACATCTTGTGAGTGTGGGGCATGCCAGGTCTCCACCGTGGTTCGGATTCCATGTTAAACTGTAGGTCCTTCATTTCATCTCACAACCACCCTACCATTACACATTAGCGTAATCTTTCGGAACAGATTCATTATATACTTTTAGCATATGATTTAATAACTAAGATACCCGCTTCGATGGCCACGTGGTCTAATGCGCTACTGCCACAGTGGACTAGACTGCCGATGACGGGAAGATCTGGGTTAGAGTCTCAATCGGGTGCTCTGAGGATGGTTGTTCAAAAATTGATTTCCACCCACTTGCAGCTACACTGCCTCTGATTTTGACCTTAGTAATCTCCAAAACCATCGGAGTTTATAGTACATAAAGTTATAACCTGAATGGTTAGTAATACAAGGTTTTAGAAAAAATAAAATATTATCTTAAAGTCAAACCTCACTGATCTTTGGGTAAAGTGTTTACCTCAGTATTCGATGTTCTGGGTTCAAACCTACCCAATACAAAATGAGTTTTCTTTAACGATAAAACGTGGTTCAATCCCTGGTCTCATCACAGATGTATCTGATTCCCAAACCCTTCCTTCATCTCTGACAAGACGTGTATTAATCACAACTTGTGAATGTGAGGAATGCCAGGCCTCCACCGTGGTTACGGATTCCACGTTAAACTGTTGGTCCTACATTTCATCACACAATGACCCTACCATTACACATTAGCGTAAGTGCGTATAATCCAAACAGGTAGTAAGATGCAGTGCTAATAATAATTTAACGATAAAAATCCATGGCGCAATTTCTTTCGGAGGAAAAGTAAAGCCGTTGTTAATATGTCAATTATTATGTCGATTGTGTCATGGAAAATAACCCGGAATGTATGTTAAAATAATTTTTCCTGGAAAAATTGGTGTGCCCGTTTAATCACGCTCATAATAATTAAATGTGGATGGCACTGGAGAGCCACCACACTTCCTCAAATATCTTATTCCGTGGGATTTAACCAGATGGTGTGGGCAGCACTAACAAACTGAAGGGCTTATTACATTCCCAGCTCCTGATAAATGTAAATAAAATCAAACCAAACTTTTGGCTCTTTACTTATGAAGAAGATAATTTTGAACCCTCCTTAACAAGATTAAGGGGAATACAGGAGGTCCAAATATAACAAAAATATAACGGGGCAATAAATAGCAATAGGAGCGAGAGATTGGAGTTCTTTGCTTTGATTGTCTGTGTACAAACATTCAAAACTCACACCCCGCAACTCCCACCCGTTGCGGAGTTTAATAAGAGAACGGTCTATCTCCAGAGATAGTTAAAAGAACGAAGGTTAATCTCTAAAAAAAAGTTATACCAGAGTAAAGACTCAATCAATAACACACATAAAATAAAATACCTAGGATATGCTGGATTAAAGTTATGATTAAGAATAGTAAATGTTTTTAAGTTGGTATTTATCAGGCAATTGATCCTTTGAGAAAATACATAATTAATATGATGTGACAAAATTGATATCTTCGAAATATTTGAGACATCATTAGCGTTTGCAAGCAATATATATTTGTATATATTTAGGGAAAACCAGAATGGTTTATATTATTAAACAAATTTTAATATTTTAGAAAAATCGCCATTATCATAAATTAACCCAATATTGTAAAATGGCGTTGATCACTTAAAAACAATATTAGACAATTAGTTACGAGTTCATGTGTTACAAGAAAATAGATCATCAAAAAGGTTATCCTTATTTGGATGATTATAGAAAATATTTCTCCCAAACATTTAGAATATTGATCTATACAACAAATTAACTAGCAACATAATATTAACTTTGAATTCTCCCCAAATATTTACTTTTTTTTATTAACAATTATACCATTTTGCCATAACAATGAATTGCAAAAAATTTACGTTGAGAAGTTATTTATAAAAGAACTATCATTTAATTTTAGAAGCTTTACTGAACCCATAAGCATATTTCTGTTTATTATCAAGAGACTGAATTATACAATATTCAAGAGATTCAAAATCGATTCTTTTGTCGATGGTAACATATCGTAAACATCATAAAGTTTAAAAGTTTACAGTCGATATTTTTTTATTATCGAAGAACAAAAAAGATCGATCATTGATACAAACGTCTCCATCGTGCAGCTAATCGACTTAGAAGTGAAGTCGAGCCTATTTTCCATTATTATAAATTTAGGATTAAATTACCATAGAAGAATTTTGAATGAGAAGTTTACATGATATAAATAAGAAATATTAATGAGGCCGAAAGGAAATTTTGATCTTACATTTTATATTACTCGAAGCTAGAGCTTCTCCTGCTCCCAATCTGATCACGCCCAAGAATGACGTCTGAACGCTCAGACGC
>CABFOW010001598.1:4596-48636 GCA_902141385.1 Timema californicum
AAAATAGGGTTAGGGGGGGGGGGGGGGCAAGCGTTGGAGGTGAGTAAAGGTTCCGTGGTGGAGCCCTTGGACATTTTTGATTATGGAAAGAAGAACATTCTATTACTAGTGAAGTTACCTAAATAAATAAAACTAACACGGAAGAGTGTGCATCAGTTTTGCCAGAGGTAAAATTCTATCCAGCATAGTCCTGTGGGGCTATGTCCCTTTTCGCAACATGGGGTCCCTGTATAATGGTGAGTTTGTACCATCTCCGGGGAGAACAAAGCGTGTAAAAAAAATCGCATCCGAGCTTACAAATCTTCACTTCTTTCTCTTTTATTGGGCGATTTCAAGAACCCTTTATATAAAGAACTAAACCGTCCAAACTATTTTCGGCCCTTTAAGGATATGGGGAGTATCGGAACCTGATACCTTTCATCTCGTCGTTGTGGAAAATCCATTCATCGTGTGTATCAAATTATTACTCTTTTTATTTGTAATACCTTTGTTCACTTTATCTATCCAATAACCATATTTCTAGCAAACTATATTTTAAGGGAAAGTTGTATTGTACATAATGTTGTACGTTGTCTGGTCGACCCGATAGGTAGGGAACTTTTTTTTTAAATACTGGAAAATTAAACACAGTAAAATTTTTTTTTTTTAAATTTCAAGTGCATTATATATATTTTTCGTCTTTATTTACATATTTACAAATCATCATCATCATCATGCGTCTTGTGGTTTTTGTTGTTGCTGCAAGTGACTGTACAATATACCTAATTATTATGTATTCTATAATAGTTAAATTTTCCTAGAACCTGTAAATATTCTAATTTTTTTGTTATTATTAATTAATTGTTATATATATTTTTTAACCAAAGTATTTATATATATATATATATATATACACATATATATATATATATATATATATATTTTTAAACCAAAGTCTTTATATATATATATAGAGAGAGAGATTTGTAGCTCGCGTAACACAACGTATTGTCAAAAAGGACTAATTAGTTTTATTTATCTTTTATCACCTCATCTTACTATCTGTTTAGATTATACTCAAATATGATAAATATTTTAATGGAATAGGTTTGATAAAGGAAGCATTTTAGAGGTAGTCTACCCGCATTCGCGTGGAAGGAGAGTGAGAAACAATTTAGGTAAAACCATCCTCAGTGGACACGACCGGTATTTGAACTCCGATCTTCCTGTCTTCAGCAGTCCATTCTAACATGAGATTAACACCTTAGACCAATTAGCCACTGAAGCGGGCGTTAAGAACAACAAAATACCATAAATATAGTTGTTTTATTTCTTCTGAAAGTATTTATATATTCTTAAATGTAAAAACGTTCTGAGTTTAATACCTTTGGACCTTTATTTCGTGTCATACTCTTATGTACTAAATAAAGCACTGGTTCTAGGGATTAGAAAGGTTGTATTTAGAGTAATTGTAACCACATTTGCTTTGAAAGAGAGAGTGGTAAACTATTTTGGAAAAATTACCCTAATTACGTCCTACCGAGATTTCGAACCTTTTATCTCCCCGTCATCTGCAGTCTGATCTACTGTGAGAATATCTCCTTAGACCATGCGGCCATCAAAGCGGGCTCGGAATATTTAAAATAAAGTGCTGTTGTCTTTAAATTAAGTTGGTTTGTAAATCAACGCAACCTTTCTATTGAGGAAGTGTACTTTAAAATCGTAAAAAAAAAAGGTCACTTATCAAGTCAATCGATGGAATCAAACGCTACAGGAGTAAAAGTAGTATATTATGTGTATTAAAAACATTGTGAATGGATTCCTACCCCCCCCCCTCTTTCTCAACCCCAGCTTTTCCCCCCACGACCCTTGGAAAACCCATCGGACCGGACGTAATAGGTTACTATCCAATTCACGATATATTGCACACTGGAGGGTGATGGTATCAACGCGACGTCACAAACAACCTCCCCCCCAATTCCTCCCCTGACCCCCTCTCACCCAACGTGTCGTTTATGAAAGGTGAAGAGCAGGGGAAGTTAGGGCTGGAGGAGGGAGGGGAAGGTTTTCAATCACTGGAGAGAGTTGAGTAATAGCATGCACGGTCATTTCACCTGGGGTCGACTTCATTTCCACCCCCTTCCCCACACTCCAACCCTCTCTCAACCAATAGAGACATGTCATTGTCGCTACGATCCTTTTAAAGGACCCCACAAGGATTGGTAATGGTAACCCGCCCGCTACCGTTAGAAATCGGATGACAGTTTTTTTTTGTGAAAATTAATTTTCCCGTTGTGAGAACTTTGCGGTTGTTTTGATTTTTGTTCAGGGATTGAGATCATTTTTTTTGTCTATTTTTTTCCCACAGCTTTTCCCTCCGCCTTTTCAGGCTATCTCTATATTTATTCGAGGGGAGTAGGAATGCGGAAACTAGAATTTAAAGGAAATGTATTAACATTTGCATAGAAGGAGCGTGATAAAACATCCGGGGAATAAAACTACCCTTTATACTCCTGGTTTGGATTTGAACCACAACCTGCTCAATACGGTACAAACACACAAGACGAGACTTCTTTCTTTTTTTTCTATGTTATTATTGTTTTTTTCAGCACCTCGTTCGGGTTAAACCCCCATGTAATCTACTAATAATTAGGCTAATATGTTAAGAATAAGTAAGGTTAAATTTAAAAGGAGTGTACTCACAATTGCGTGGAACGATATTGTGAAGAAGCTTAAAAAAAACCTCCTAAATACACCCGATCGGGATTCAAACTCTGATTCCCCCGTCCTTGACAGTATAATCTATTGGAAGGATGGATCCTTAAAGTTATGACCGGTCAACCACCGAAGTAGGTTAATTTCTAATGTTCAGGTAATGTTTGTAGTTCTGTATGTTTGTTATTATAAACATTAAACATGTTTGGGAATTAAATTACGTTGTGTAAATATAATATGTTATTGTTAGTTTCATACTGAATAATATTGTTACAACGGGTACATTCTGGTTCTATGAACGATAGATTTGGTTGCTATGGAAACTTGTAAAAATCTAGAAAAGTCTAAAAATTATTTTGCTAAAGGCTTTATTAACACGCTTGGTGACCTGGCGGTTTATAGGTAAGGTGCCGGAACTTTGTACTGGGGGTTTGGGGTTCAATCCTCGGTCCCTGCGCAGGTTTATCTGATTACCAAACCCTTCCTTCACCTCTGACAAGACGTGTATTAATCACAACTTGTGAATGTGTGGAATGCCAAGGCCTCCACCGTGGTTCGGATTCCACGTTAAACTGTAGGTCCTCCATTCCATCTCACAATCATCCTATCATTACGCATTAGCGTAAGTGCGTATAACTCGAACGGGTAGTAAGACGTGGTGCTAATAATAATAATAATTATAATTATAATTATTATTATTATTAACACGCTCATTGAAATTTGGGATCATAATCGGCTCGAGTGTCGCAACAATTCAAAGGCTGGAAGAAATGTATTCATACCCATGATGCTTTGCAAAACAAACTTAAAACAGTTGGTTAGAAATATATTAATTTTCTAGTGGGTAAACATATTGTTTATATTAATATCTCAATGGATTTTTTACTATGATTTTGTTGTGTGATGAAACAAATAATCACAAAACAAAAACGACGCACTAACGTTTTTTACGTTTAAATAATTATCTCAAATAATATAACACCACTAAGAGCGGATGTGTATGTGTATCTCGCTTTGTAGGCGCATGCGCACCGAGTTAGTTGGCTAGTATTGAAATTTGATTGGTTCTCCCGCCGCGCATATTTTGTGTAGAAGTGTGGACAAAGCTGATATTGTATCTACTCGCGCATAACGACAAATTCAGTTTGCGGTTGATTTATTGTGATTGGTTTAGATCTCGTCACGTGACCACATTTAAGTTCTTCTCTTGTTTTCCGTCAAACATGTGGATATTACAGTAGCCCAGTGTAAACTATTAGTTTTATTTCCAGCTAGAAAGTTTTTTTTCGTAAAGAACTGACGAAGTTGTCAATTATCATTGTGTTAGGAAGTTAAGGTGACCGCCTTGGTCAGCGAAAAAGTACCAATCGCTGTCAGGCATCACGGCTTGAAATATAAATATCCTTGTCATTTTACTGATCTACGTCTCTATTCTGTCTAAGCTTGTACTCCCTTTAACCCCTCACCCATGATCACCTTTGCCATGTCAATAGGGAAGAGTGGAAAGAAAACTACGAAAATACTTCTCTCAAATATAGTATCTTAAAATCTAATATTGAGCCTATCAAAAATCTACAATATTTTTTAGAGGAAGGATATACTTCTAAAAAAAACTGCTTCATCAAGCCTGGTCTTATAGCTCCGCAAATATGATTATAAAGATAAGATGAGATGTTACAATTTCACACATTATTTCTATAATATAATAATATAATTGAATCCTCCTTCCTAAGTTCTTCTTTTCCCTCAACCCTTCCTTCTATGACATCGTGCAGAAGACATTTCCTCCTAAGGATGTGTTTCTATCCAGTTTCCTTTGCGCCGAAGAATCATACCCAAACTGGTTCTCTTCTCACTCACTCATCTAGAGACTTTTCATTTTTCATCCTGTCCGTCCACATGATCTTCTCAAGCTTTCTCCAGCACCACATTTCAAAGCTCTCTAAGTATTTACTTTCCATCTTCCTGGGAATCCAAGTTTCTGCTCCATACAGTTCTATTCTTCAAATGTACCATTTCATCAATTTCTTCCTCAGTTCCAAATCCAACTTACTCGTCAGCAGTAACTTCTTGTTGAAAGCTTCTTTGTGGCGATTCTAGACATAATTTCCTTGATGAACCTCTAGTTGAAAGCTTCTTTGTCCATTGTGATCTTCAACATAGTTTCCTCAGTGAACCTCTAGTTGAAAGCTTCTTTGTCCATTGTGATCTTCAACATAGTTTCCTCAGTGAACCTCTAGTTGAAAGCTTCTTTGTGGCGATTCTAGACATAATTTCCTTGGTGAAGCTCTAGTTGAAAGCTTCTTTGTCCATGATGATCCTAGATCCGATTTCCTTGGTGAAGCTCTAGTTGAAAGCTTCTTTGTCCATGGCGATCCTAGACATAATTTCCATGGTGAACCTCTAGTTGAAAGCTTCTTTGCCCATTGTGATCCTCAACATAGTTTCCTCAGTGAACCTCTTGTTGAAAGCTTCTTTGTGGTGATCCTCGATCCTATTTCCTTGGGGCAGTAGGCATACTTTGTCAGCAGACTTCCCAGGACAACAATCGTTACGGTGAATCTACAAAAATGTAAAAAAGGTGTATTTCTTTCGATACAAAGTGTACATACAACAAGAACAAAATTGCTATGCCGCTAAGTAAATTACTTTACATTTAAACTTTATTCGAGATATATCATACCTTAATTAGATTTCATCCGTGTTATTTATAATGAGTAATAATTAGAATGATACAAATACATTTACTAAATGTTACGGCATGCAAAATGTTCCTGTTTTAATGAATTACTGGAGGGATGTGGAATTCTCCTGCTTTCATCGCTTCGCAGCAGGCATTCTTTTGTTTCCAGAAGTGACTCGTTTTTTTATTCTGTTATTTGGGTTTTTCTTTAACACGCAATTAGAATATTTGCGAATATAGAGGATACAGATGAAGTTTTAAGAGGTACAACTAAGTAAGTCACATTTGTTTCCAACTGAATATGGAGCTGTCTTTAGGCTATTTGTTGTTTGTTTTAGTTTTTAATTTCGCATCTAAAAATGAAGTATTGTAATCGTGAAAATTTTTGATCTTGAGATGATGAATCTTTATGTTTTATATGCCCTAAATTCATCCCCCCCCGCCCCCCAAAGGTGGATTTTACAATTCTGTCTATTACTGTCCACAAATCTGAGATTGTTTGATGGATTTTATTCAAACACTATTTATATATATTATATAGCTACACTTTAGGACATGTTTTGATTTTGACCCTTCATCTTAAATTGAGGATAGTTCACTGATGAGTGATTTTTGTGAATTAAATATTTTTCGAAAAATGCTCTAATAATTTTGTTTAAATAGGATATCTAGGTAGTTTTTGACCTCCTAAATAACAATGTTTACTTGTGGTTTTGTTTTAATATAAAAAAAGTTCTTTAAGGGTAGTTTACTTTCGATGGTTTTTTGGAAGGTTGAATTATTTGGAAAATGAAGCAGCAATTTCGTTTAGAATGTGTATTCAGGTGGTCTTTTACAAGACAAATAAAACTGTAATTTTTTTTCATGAAAGAATTCGTTAAAGGTTGACTCTTATGTTTATAACAAAACTATTTGGAAATCGAATTTAACGATTTGGTTTATAATGAGTGTCTGGCAAGTTTTTTAAAAATAAATATATTATTTAATTTGAAAATATTTGTAAACAGCTACAATAGTTTACTTATTTTTCTAAAATAAATTAATTTAAAGATAGTTTGGTTATGAAAATGTTAGGACAACACCCGGATCCCTTGCTATAAATTCATAACTGTGAAAGGGGAAACCCCGTGGTCTGCAATGATAAATGTTTCGGCTATGTCTGGAATAGTACCCGGGACCCTTAGATCAGGGGGCAGACACGTTACCGACTGAGCTAAGGTTTCAGACTTTGATTTATTTTGTACGTTCAACACAAAACTTAGAGAAAATACACACGTGTTAAAGAGGAACGAGGATAAGAAAAGCCACAGTGAAAATGAAAGTCACCCCCTGTATGTTTGGCCGGGAATCAAACCCCGACCTCTTTATCTGTGGCGATCAAGTTCAGTGCTATTCACTAAATACCCCAGACCACTTGGCCGATACTGTATTTTAAAAGTGTATTTCATTATATACATTTCATTACCATTTTCGAACCATTAGGCAGGTTAAAAAAGGCTTCAATCTCGTCTTGTCTGTTTTTACGGTGACAGAGAGGAGGTGGCTCTAATTCCAGCTCTATGTGCTGAGATTATTTTTTCCCCCTAAACGATTTCCCACGTGTTCTTGCCAAGCAAATGCAGGTACACTTTATATAAAATTACACCTTCCCTTTCACCAACTTGCCAGCGTAAATATTCAGATAGCTCAAACGTTTATAAAGAATATGGATTTAATACAGTCCAATTTTAATGATAAAAGCCGGTTTGAAAATACAAACATGTATTTTGGTGGCCAAAACTGATACAATTTTACAATACTACTAGTGTTATTTTATAGGTGTTGGTAATATCTATCAAAAGTGAAAGCTATTTTTCACATGACTTTACGTATGATCACATGAGAGTATATTTGATATTTTTGCTAGCTATAGAATAAGGCCATTTACATTAAATTTGAACTGTATCTTCCCTCTTTTTCCCTCAAATGACGACAGGTCTGTCTACCCCTAGTTATTTATTTAAAAAGAAAGACTTGTGTGACTTTTTTGGCCTTCACTCTTTAAATACCTTTGTCTTTCTTAACCGAGTTGTGTAATTAGGAACTCCAACTTTTTCTTTTATATTACCTGATTACTCCCCAAACTTTGTACTCTATAATTCCACTCTCTCCCCCCCCACCCCCCCCCACTGCCTTTTGTGTTGTTGCTCACATTCTTAGCATAGGATAAAACTTGTCTTGTTGTCTTTGTTTTAAAAATGAGCAGGGGGGGGGGGGAGTGAAGTATTTTTTTAAAGGGAAGAAGAATTGATTTCCGCGTCTTTATCTGATTAGCCTTAGCGAACAATGTAGTCGGAAGCCACTTTGTTAATGAGCTATTTGATAAAACAAGTGAGTACTCCAGCTAAAGTTGGGGAAAAAGGTTAAAAAGGGGGGGAAAAAAGAACGGTTAAAAATAAGTTGTTTTTTTCCTCCTTTATTTCAAAACAATAAATAGGAAGAAGTATTCTTTTGTACCTGGAAGCAAGACTTTTAACCTTTTTTTAAACATGACCTGATTTTTTTTTTTTTAAGAATTAAACTCTCCATGTCATCAGGGGTTGTTTAAGATTAATTAATATTTTATTTGTGGTTGGATTGCTTTGTGGAATTGCTGAAAAGAGAAATTAATAATTATTCTCCGTTATTAATTAAAAGAAATACAAAATGAGAGCTTCCTGAGGTTTTAATATACGTACTGTATATGTTTAAATATTTTTACTAAATAACTATCTTTGTAAATAATATGGTAGTTTTATTTTTTGGATGTAAAACTTTATTCATTAGAAAGCTAATTAAATACTATTTATCAACAAGTTTGTAATATACAATTAAAATAAACTTGGCATGCATTCTACTAAGAAAGTAGTAAAATAAATTATAAATTTATTGATTTAAAAAAAATAACGGTTTTAATTAAACAAAATTTTATTTGAATGTGTGTTAAGTATATACAGTACATACATATAATTGGCATGCATTCTACTAAGAAAGTAGTAAAATAAATAATAAATTTATTGATTTAAAAAAACTGTTTTAATTAAACAAAATTTGATTTTAATGTGTGTTAACTATATACAGTACATACATATATAGGTATATATATGTATATAAAAAGTTCCAATACTAAACATTAGTAGGAATAAGGATCTGAAAGGAATTTTCGAGAAAATGCACCCGTATTAGCGTGGTGAAAGAATAGAAAACCATAACGATAAATCACATGTGAAAAAAAATAAAAAAACACACCTCAGCACACCTCTGTTCACGATTTGAAACTCGACCTTCCCGTCACCCAAAAATCCAATCTATTGCGAGCCTCATGACTTAAACTGCTTGACCACTGATACGGGCTGATGATAATCATAAAAGATATATGTCGTCACATCTCTCAACTGGTCGTGAACTAGCACATTTCATTAGCCTCAGCCTGGTGAAGGGGGAAGGGAAATTTAACAGACAAAAAAAAAAGAGTTTAAAAAAACTAAACTGCAATATTTAAATAGTAGACCTTTGCGTTGAATTAAAAGTGACCTGAAGACATAACCACCTTAAGGTGAAAGTGTAGGACCCGCGAGAAAAGGTAAATGTGTTTGCAGTTTTTATAACAGACCCTTATTATGGTCAAGACAAATAAAAATTTATCCATCACAAACATAGAGTTTAATATTATTTACATGGTGATATCAACAGTTGTTGAATATCTGTCAAGGGCATGACGACATTAAAGGATGACCTTTTAAAATGAAGAGAAAAAGTTATCCATTAAGTTCCAAGACACTCTTGACAGATATTCAAAAAACTGTTAATGTCAACGTGTGGAGAAAATTAAACTCTATGACTGTACTTAATAAAAGTTTGATTTATTTTGAGCAATAAAAAATAACACATTTAAAAAATAAAAACTGTAAAAAAACTATCCCTTTTCTCACGTCTTCACCTTAAATCGCTTATCTTCAACCTTTTATTTCTCTTTAAAACATTGGGTTGCGTGACAACTGCATATATTTCCCCATCGTAGTCGACTTCATCTGTTATAAACACCCATGTCATGACTTTACGTAACCTAGTTAATTTTATGAAAAGTGAAATTTCATTCTTTTATATTACTGTTCAAATAATGTGTCTGGTAATAATGGGAATTCCTCTGGTAAACATGGAAGATATAGGGAATTTTTAGTGAAGATAATATTGGACACCCTGTTATGGCAAAATAATCTTTAGTCAAAATAAGTAATATATTACTTTAGTAGATACATTATGTTTAATTTCCTACAAATAGTTATTTCAAAAGTTCTTGAATACTTGACATGGGCATAGTAAAAAATTTGATCTGATTTTTTTTTTAAATAAAACTTAAGTGCTAATAAAATTCCGTGATGCTCATAACAAATATTCAATAACTTTTGAGATAACTCCGTGTAAAATCTTAGACAAAATATATCTACTGAAGTAATATTTTATTTATTTTTGCCACTTTTTTTTGTTATTATCAAAAGAATGTGGGGAATGCCAGGCCTCCACCGTGGTTCGGATCCCACGTTAAACTGTAGGTCCTCCATTTCATCTCACAATCAACCCTACCATTACACATTATCGTAAGTGCGTGTAACCCGAACGGATAGTAAGACGTGGTGCTAATAATAATAATAATAATATCAAAACTATTTTTAAAAAAACCTGCCATTCATTCACGTTCGTTTTCACCCAACCTTAAAATTATGTGAAAAACTAGGGTCAGTATATAGACCTAGACTTAAGTAGAAACAATTTTTAAATAAGGTTTATTATATAAATTTATTAATCGAGAGAATGAATAGAATAATCCTAAACTTACAGTTGACTTGGATTAGGGTAATACAGAGACTAAATTTTAAGAGCGTGATTATGACCTCATAATCATAAATCAATGTACATATTAAAAAAATACCCCTCGAATACACAATGGAATAAAAGTACAGTGATAATAGCTTTGATACATTGTAGAGTATGATTTTTGTAGGAGGAACATTAAAAGTTAGTTACTAAAGTTACAAAAACAATTTTAATATATTCATTCCACTTTTGATAAATATTAACAATACCTATAGAATAACACAAATCATAATATTTTGAAAAACATAATGAATTTTAATAAGGTTATAATATTTAATCGTAATAATAGAATTCAATGTGAATGAGTTCCAATTTTTATTAATTTTCATTCACATTGAATTCTATTATTACGACAAATAATAAAGTAAAATACTATCAATGTTGGCCACAAAAAAAAGTTTAAATTTTCTCTACTGTTCTTCCAACCAAAATCAGGGTACATATCTTTGGCCTCCAAAGTATTTCTGATGCGCCAATCATTTGTTATTTCTTTCTGGTTATAAATAGTCGTGCTCGCGTTTAGTTTAATGTATCGAGAGTTGGTGCTCTCAAAGAAGTGAAGTGTATGGAAGCCGGTGTCTGTGAGTCGATTTATAAAGTACAAAATCAAGGTTTTTAACATTGTCAAACAAATGAAAGACAAATAAGTGCATGTCTAGAAAAAATACTGGTTTATTTAATGTGTAAAGGAAAAGCAATGAAAATTAAGAAAGGAAACTTTTGAGAGGTATACAGCAAAGAAGAGTTAACATGGTAGGTCATATACTGAGACATACTAGTTTGACGAAGATAATTATAGGAGAGATGAAAGGGAGAAATTCAAGAGGAATATCAAGACTGAAGTACATGAATCAGATAACGAGCGATGTTGCGGAACAAGCCACAAAGAAGTAACAAATTTGACCCGGGAAAGGCAAAAGTGGAGGGTTGCAGTAAATCAATCGTGAGATTGATAACCTATTGATGGTGATAAATCATGTGAACAAAGACATATTGTTATCATTATGGGTTCAAACCCAGGTGGGGTCAATGTATTTTTCTTGAGAGATAAAAATCCATTGTACGTATTTTTTCAGAGGGAAAGTAAAGCCGTCGGTCCCATGTCGTTTGTGGCATGTAAAAGAACCCTGGAAGGTGTGTGAAAATATCTCCTCCAGCAAAATTGCTAGGCTCTTTCACTCTCGCTCATATACATTCTCGTGTGCTCATATAATCAGTCGGTTCAAAATGAAGGGGAAAACCCCCAACATATTGGCCTTACCATTCTAATTAATTGCATCTTTTACGAAATGTATTCAAAGATTTTGGTGGGATGGACTGTGTTTCACAAACATCAAAGTTCTGATTGTGAGATGAATTGGAGGACCTACGGATTAACGTGGAATCCGAACCACGGTGGAGGCCTGGCATTCCCCACATTCACGAGTTGTAATTAATACACTTCTTGTCAAAGGTGAAGGAAGAGTTTGGCAATCAGATAGATCTATGCCGGGACCGAGAATTGAACCCCGGAACCCCAGCAGTGAAGTCCGACACCTTACCCCTAGACCATCAGGTCACCGTAATATGATATAGGAATTCACACTCGCAAGTGAGTAAACTTTCCCATTTCATCCCTTTATGACACTAACTGTTTCTGTCAAATAATTGTTACAAGAATATTATATATTTCCCTATCAAACAGGTCGAACTATATTTCGAATCGGATACGAATGTAAATATCTCATTACAATCCCGTCTACCTTTTAAACATATTGGTACATTAAAAAATAATAATTCAGGAACGCTCAAGGCTCAAGTAACCGCCGGTTCCGCAACTATAGTCCAATCTTTCTAAGGAGGAATATTTTAGAATTAAAAAAAAAATCTTTATTCGGTCATCATTGATGTTATTTCACTATTTCATTTGTGTTATTTATATATTGATAATATCTCTCAAAAGTGAGAGTTGTGGATCTCATGACCTGACGTATGAATACCTGAAAGAATATCTAGGAACTTTTCTTTCAGATAAGGTCCTTCCTAATAAAACATGACTGTATCAATATTGTTTGAAGTCCGAGTAATAAAGAGTCGATGCCTGTGTTTCATAATCTAAAATAAAGTATTTTCCTCTTTTCCTCTTTACTCTTAGCGCTAATTTTTATTTTTGCTACCGAAGTTTCTTTTTCATTTATCATTTTCGATTCTCTTCGCTTAACTCTTCTATTTTTTTTTCACCCCTAAGGGTATTTTCAACAATAATTCATTTTATTTATGTGTAGTCGTCGTTCAACCATTCTTTATCAATCTGATTCCTCTTACGATACACTAAAGTGAAATAAAAATAAAGGATAGTATCTCACGACAAAATAAAATATCTAGGGTGCCACATCAGATCGAACGTCATCGGAAAAGATGATAAATGAGTTGAAACGTCCCGATGACCTTGGATACGAAGAGGGTGTCGGGGGGGGGGCTGATGTAACAGCCACCAGCTTTGGTACAAGGGGTTGTGACGGGGGTAGGCGGGGAAAATAAACATGTGTTCGTGTTATACATCTAGCGCCTCAAGCGTTTGAATCGGGGAACATACGTCGTGGTTGTCGGGATGAGGGTTTGGGGGGAGGGCGGGTTTATATCGATACCTCGTTCAGTTTACGATATAAGACGTCACACCTCTTCCCTTTCGACGTGTGCCTTTTATTTATATCTTTCTCTCGCTTCTAGGAAGTGAGGTGATACAAAAAATCTCATACCTAGATTTTAGCGATGCGGAAACTCCATATTTCTCCTTCTTCCAAACCCCTTCCCAACATTCTCAACGCTTCCTCTTACACATCATACCATACCTTCGAAGATGGAAGAATATACCTTTCATACCCTTTCAACTCTTTTTTTTTTTCCTTGTTAGACCTGCTTAAAAAAAACTTGGTCCACTTTGCAAGAACGTCTGATTCTTATAAAAGAAGGACCCAAAAAAAAAAATCACACTAGATTGGTAGAAATAAGCTTTTTCAAGAAGGATAAAATAGAGGAAGGGTAGGTTTCCTGTGTTTTGTGAGGGAGGGAGGTAAGGGGATAGGAAAAAAAGAAAATCTGCTGACTTTATTCGTGTCTTGTCTTGGAGTGGAAATCCAATTCGATCAGCCATGTTGACATGTGAAGGGTGGTTTGGGGTAGGTTCATAAACAGGTTCTTGTTATTTTCTTCTACTTCCCTCTTATATATATATATATATATATATCGTAAGAACGAAAAGTCGTCCACTCCTACGTTGTTTTTTTTCTCAAGAAGCCTTTTGCTTGCTTCTCCCTCTATTTTTCTTGCACGCCATTTTTGTTCTGACTTCTTTCTTCTACGCTTTTTCGTCTCATTTCGTCAACTCATTCATCATTTCAGTTTGAATTTGTGTTTGTGTTTTTTTTTCTAACTCCTCTTCTTCTCTCTCTTATTTTTTGCTCCAATTAATTAGTCTTTAGAGCGCAACTTTGAAATGTTGTTGAGATCAATAACTCTTTCTTGATGTTTCGAAGTGCCGGGCATAATTTAGAAAGTCACCCTAGACTACGTTACCCTCTGTTTGAAACAAATATGAATCCTTTCACACTTTATAGAGTTTAGAAATACATCTTAGTTCTTAATTATTCTTTCATACTGCATGGAAGTTCTGTGGGACCAACTAACACACCCCTGCACTTAATAACAATGCTTTTATTTGCAACCCGCCTCGATGGCGTAGTTGGCTAACGCGCTTGTCGTGTTGAGCTCGACCGCCGAGGACGGGGAGATCGAGGATCGAATCTCGGTCGGGTGAACTGAGGGAGGTTTTTCCTAAATGGTTTTCCACTATCCCTCCACGCAAATGCGGGTTCACTTCCTATAATTCAACCTTTCCAATTCCTAATCCATTAGAGTAATTAGTACTTAAAGCGTATAACCCGAACGGGTAGTAAGACGCGGTGCTATATATTATTTTATTTTTTTGCAGCGCATTATTCTATCTCTGCATATTCTATATATATTATTCTATATCTGCATATTCACACTAAAGTCACTCAACCATCAACATTTTAATGCACACCTTTAAAAAGTTTATAATTATAAGTTATGAATACTGGTTCAATGATTTTCAATCATTACAATTCACGAGTTCTAAGGGATCAAACATAATATTTTTATGCTCTTTGCGTGACATTGTTAAGATAAAATAATTAATCTTTGGGGCTGAAATTCAGTGTGATTATACATTATTATGAGTTGTACAGATTGGCATACTCATAATATTATTTATATTTATATTATTGATATTATAAATATTCCATTGCAATATGTATCGTAACTAGATATTCATATGCGGTGTATTTCATATAAATATTTATAGTATTAATATTGTATATATTTGACTGTGTAAACTTAATATTAATGTATCATTAGAATAAAATTCAGCCTCAAACATTAATTAATTTACCTTAACAACAGTACACAAAAAAACATAAAATAGCAAATATTTTAAATCATTTAATTAAGTTATTTATTGCTCATGACTATACACTTGCTAAAATTTTGCAACAAAATTTAGAAACAGTCGAATGATCTTAGTGTGTAAAGGAAAAAAGAATAAATTAAATAATTTGTACATGAATTTACATTGATTGAGTTTGATATACCATTTAGGTGAAACTCACCTCAGGACAACTGGCCGGGATTTGAACCCCACCCTTCCACCATCAGTAGAACCAAATTAGACAACACCGGTGCCTGTTTAGTTCACCAGTTGAAAAGTAACAAAAAAAAATCAGTTATAGCCCATCCTGCAATAATATACTGTCCCTTTGGTAAGCGAGGTCAATTCACATCACTTGTTAAACTTAACATATTTAATTTGTTAGGCAGTTGAGGGTGAAACACTTTTATTAAATTTGAAATTGTTAATAAAAGGTACAAGCTACAAATAATTAGGTATAGTATTCATCTATTTCCCGATGCACAAATTACTTTGAATTGTTCCCTCCGAATTGCTGTTATATTAGCAACTAAGTAATTAGATTTTAAATAAATATGTTTCGTGAAGTATAAATACATTTTATAGACAAACCAATATATTCAAAGCAACGTTGTATAAAAAAAATCATATCTTCATTATTTGATCTTAGTAATTTTTTAAGCTACTGTTCTACCCGTATCGGTGGTCACGTGGACAAAATGTTGGGCTCATCTGGTCTGATTTTCTGGAAATTGGGAGATCCAATCCCAGATGGGCGAGTTGAGGAATAATTATCTTAAGTGTTCTACTCCTTTTACCCACCTAAAATGCGGGTGCATTTACTCTAAATGTGTCCTTACTAGTCTCTATCCCATTGTCTTAGCTAAATGTTGGTAGCCATAAAGTATTAAGATGTTGGCAAAAAAGGGGTTTTTGGAATATCTTTATGTAGTCTAATCTCACTGATGGAATGAGCGGACAAGTCGAAAGACAGAACACCTGATAATAATAATAATAATAATAACAGTAATAGTTGTTTCTTGTACTTTAAAGAAACAGAGGCACACCAGAAAAAACTTGGAACCACATTCATTGTACTTTAAATTTTAAATTAATCCCCTGTGCTAGAAACTTTGAAAATTCGAGGTAGAAGGGCCAGTGAATCTAAAATCAACTTACCCGCTTTGATGGTCAAATGGTTTAAGCCGTAAGGCGTCACTCTAGCCATAGACTGGATTGCCGATGACGAGGTGATCAAGGTTCAAATCCCTGTTCCTAAATAATTTCACAATTTTTCTATCGAAACAAATGTAGGTTCGTTTCCTCTAAATTCAACCTTATTCATCTCTAACCCACCAGCTTAATTAGTACGTAAGCGAACGGGTAGTAAAATATATAAAAAAAAATTGAGCTTGTAGATCTTAGACGTCAAATGAGATCTCTCAGGTGTTTCTAGCCACTCAGCTACGTTTACGCACATAAAGAGCATTCATCATAACAGGCCTAACTCAGCTCCCGGCTCGCATCTGCATATGTGTGTGTGTGTGTGTGTGAATGCGAGGTATTGGAGTAAAAGGGAAAATAAAAAACCTACGATATGTCAGAAATGTGTGCAGTGCATTCGTATTTGAATGATCACTCGACATTATCCGCGGTGATGATGGGGGACAAAGCGACAAAGTTTCTGTCAATAATTACAGTATGTCCCTATTAAGACAGAATGAAGATTTGTCTTGTTTGAGTTCAGATGATAGTGCTGAGGAAGAAAAGATGCTGCTGTCAGCAACTATTTTGAAAGATGAAGAAAATTTAGGAGGTAGAGGTTTGACATATTCAATTAACGCTTCCATTTTAATACAAACACATTTATTAAATGTAAAACTTAAATATAATATTACTTAAATACACGAGAAACGAACTGAAAACAAAACTTCAACACTTCTCTAGTTATTTTCACCAAACCAGCACCGCGTCTGTTCAACACGGAGCCCAAGTTGCGTTATGCGCATGCGCAGCAGCGTAAGATGGCTCAAGACGGGAGATGGAAAATTTTCCCGGCCAGCAATAGGGAAAAACATAACGTGGCGTAACAAGGCATGGCTTAGCTCTTTCTGTGTGAATAGGCCTTTAGTCCGTTACTTACCAACTTATCCCACCAGGGTGACCAACACTCGAAATATCCCTAGCCGGAGGAGGAACCGTAGCTCGCGAAGGTAAGGGAGCTCTCTCAGCCACTACGTCCTTAAAGTACTCGACCCGATCTCATTTATTTTTCTCACACTGCGTCTTACTACCCGTTTGGGCTACACGCTTATCTACTAATTATTATTATTATTATTATTATTATTATGATTAGCACCGCGTCTTACTACCCGTTCGGGTTGTACGCACTTACGCTAATGTGTAATGGTAGGGTGATTGTGAGACTAAATGGAGGACCTACAGTTTAACGTGGGATCCGAACCACGGTGGAGGCCTGGCATTCCACACAATAACAAGATGTCTTGTCAGAGGTGAAGGAAGGGTTTGGTAATCAGATAAATCCGTGCCGGGACCGAGGATTGAACCCCGGACCCCCAGCACAGAAGTCTGACACCTTACCCCTAGACCGCCAGGTCACCCATCTACTAATTACGATATTGTGTTAGGGAAGAGGAAGGTTGAATTTAGAGGAAGTATACACGAATTCACCTGGAGGGAGAGTGGAAAAACAACCTCAGTTCACCCGACCGGGATTCGAACCCCGATCTCCCTGTCATCGGCAGTCCAGTCTATTGCAAGAGTGACGCCTTAAACCTTTCAAACACCGAAGCGTGTTCCGTCCTAATTACTATATCTCTCATCCACGACAGCGGACACATGGACTTAAAACACTGGGCTAATCTAGTCTGGTTTACTGGTGACAGATAGGTTGGGGTTTGTATCCCAGCTGGACCATAACTATGGTATTTTGTTTACCTAAATTGTCTTCTGTTCTCTCTCTCTACTTCGAATGAATACTCATCCTTATCTTATAAGCATATTTAAAATGTATATAGTTTGGACAGGTAGTAAGACTCAATAAAATAAAAATGTTGTTTGCATAAATAAAAGAATAACCCGTACAAACACAATCATTTTACAAAACAACATAAAAACAGTCAAAACTCCCAAAACAGGCAAATCAGCGTCTTTATCTTTAGTCATAATAAAAATGTGTCTTGAATTTTTTCAAACAACTTCAATCAGTGAGTAAATAAACTTATTTATTTTTTCCCCTCCATCGCATCTTACTACCCGTAGTAACCTTTTGAATGTTTACTCTACTGGAGTGGATATGAGTAAGGTTACACTTAGTGGAAATGTGCCCACATTTTCGGGGTGAAAAAAAGAGTAGGAAAGCCATTAACAAAACTAAATTGATACACCCACGAACGAGATTCGAACCATGACCTCCGCGTCACTATGAAATCAAACAAGTTAAGAATGGTACCATATTTTTTTTATCTTGTTAAATGGTGGGAATAAAATTTAATTCTAAATTTTTTATATGATTTGTCGTGAATAAAGCTCTTTCTTTCGTTATAAATAGTCAATAATCAAATATCTAAGGTTTACATTTAATTTTTTAGCTAATTATATATGAAGGTTATAAATGGCCTATAAAAGGGAGGTTAGCGTGGGTTTAGAAGAAATGCACCTACGTTAGTGTGGATATAGACCGAGATAAACCACAGTGATACTACATATTATATGGAAAACGTGTCAATTTGTACTCGGGTGAGATTTGAACCCCGACCTTCCCATCACCGTAAACTAAACTAGATGTGCCTAACGTTTAGTCTATGTGCCAAGCCATTGTAGGATGTAAATCATTATATAATATTTTTATTTAAATTATAAGATTAGGATGAAGATTTAACATTAGATTTTGGATAGATAGGTCCTCAGCCCTGCGAGCTGGGTAATATTCTCTAGATTATCACCTCAAGTAATCTCCCTGAGAATGCACCCATCACTAAAAACAATCCGCGAGAGACATGTCTATGAATCCTAATGACCTGCGTCGTGAATGTTAAGATTCGTCCTCGCAAGTCGGGTTAGTTTACCGAGAGAACACGGTGAGCAGGAGCGCTGTTGTCAGAACTGCACCCCATGTCGAGAGACACCCTCTCTCAATTACCACCCCTCTCTCCCTCACACGTAGTAAATTCTTGGTTGTCATTGGCAACCCCTCAAAACTGTCGGGAAGGGTGGACCCCAGGTGGTACGCAGTGTTGCCAAAATGTATGCGCTGGCGAAGCTTCCTTTCTTTCTCTGTTTGTGTTATTTAATGTGGGAGTGTAGGGGACGAGAGAAAAGGTCAAGCGTTTTTGTAGTTTTTGCATAAAAACTTTTTTTGGGGGGTCAAAATAACTCAAATTTTGCTCCAGAAAAAGCATCAGCTATATTTCTTCGCATGGTGTTGAATACCCTTCACAGGTGTCCTGGAATTTAATGACAACTTTTATATTAATTTATAAAGTTTCTCATTTAATATCACTATGCTCATAATGTATATATTAAATAATTTTTCATATCACCTTGTTAATATAATTAATCTCTATATTTTTCCTACTGGGGCAATATATTTTTATTTTGGCAAAAATAAAAAAGCTTTGTTATAAAAACTGCCTTTAATTAGCGTTTGTTACATCCCCAAATTAAAATAATTGGTTTAGATAACAACTTTTTTATTTTTAATAATATTTCCATCACGTCTCACTATTCGTTCCAGTTATACGATTTTATTAACTACGTTAATATTGTAAGATTGAGGTAAGTAAGATTTAGAGGTAATATACCTGGATATTTGTTAAGAAAGAATAGAAATACTTCTAGTTAAAACACCCTCAGTACATTCTAGCCAGGACTCAAACCTTGACCTCCCCATCCTAGACAGTTAATTATATTGAGTGACACCCCAGACTGTGTGACCATAATAGTGTGCGACTTTGGTTCATTGAGGTGTTTACCTTCATCGGTTTTGAGAGGAGTTTTTCTATATTAATTAGATTCCTCTCATACCTCTACAAAATGCTGGGACATTTTCTCTAAAACTCAACATTTCTCAACTATATCTCATTAAAGCGATCAAACTGTATATTATATCCTGGAAGGATAGAAAGACGTGTTAAAAAACTATCGGATTTCATTAAAATTCAACTAATAAAGTACTAAAACTTAAATAAATATGAAAATATTTTTATATTTAACTGTCCAGCTTTGGTGGTATAATGGTCTAAGGTGTCACTCTCGCAATTGATTGGCCTCCCAATGACGAGGAGATCGAGGATCATATTTTGAACAGGTGTACTAATGGTGTTTTTTTTCTTCATAAACGGAATTCCACACTCCCTCCACGAAAATGCGGTGTGGATACACATTCTTTAAATTAAACCATTATTAGCCAAACTGTAAAAAAAGGCTATTACAAAAAAATATTAAAAAATAGGAAGATGAAAGTATTGGAAAAGGGCTACAACAATGTTTGTTTCAGAACTAAATTTGTTCGCTTGTCGAGAACTAATGAGCCTCCAACAGTAAGATGGAAGGGGACGCGAGTGGAGATGTTTTCACACTTTGAATGGCATTTTTTTTTTGCCAAAATAAATCAGATATTGCTGCAATACAAATAAAGAGTTTAATTTTCTTCACGTAGTGACCTCTAAATGTATTGAATATCTGTCGAGGATGTTCTGGAATTTAATGACAACGCTTTCTTTTAATTTAAAAAGTTTGTCAGATAATTGCCGTCATGTTCATGACGGATATTTAGGAACTGTTGATATCAACATATGAATTAAATTAAATTCTAGGTTTGTACCCAAGCAATATTTGTGTCATATTTGCAAAAAAAAAAAACTGTTTTGCCATAAAAACTGCAAAAACACTACTAGCCTTTTCTCACGTGCCCTTCCGTTCCACCTTAAATAATGATGAAAATAATTAAAAATTCACTTGAGCACCCTTAAAAGAAAGTTCCATTGGGTGAAGTATTGTGAGCAAATATAGATAGATGACCTATATAGGGGGCCGTTTGAAACCACAGCGAGAAGAAATCTCAAAGGGTATCAAAGGGACGGCACCTGGGGGAGGTGGAAGAACTAAGTTTTTTTTTGGCGTTACATTACAACATGTGTCATTCTTTTGTTCTATTATTCTCATTAACAGGATTTTGCCGGCATAAAGCCATTCCGAGTTGAAGATGGCTGCCTTATCTGATGACTCGTGATTTTTATTATTATTATTATTATTTAGCACCGCGTCTTACTACCCGTTCGGGTTATACGCTGTGATTTTAAATGACCATTCTAATGTAGCTGAAGATTTAAACACGTCCATCACAGACTTTGCCTTAAAATACGAGGGAAGAATTACGCTGGGTGGCCTGGGACGATTCCTGGATAGCTCAGTGGTTAGAGCATTGGTGTACTAAGCTAAAGGTCACGAGTTTGATTCCCATGTTCATGTGTCATTTTTCAATTTAAAAATATTGACGAATAAGTTTATTCTTTTTACATTGACACTGTCCGGTTAAGTAGTCATACGGTGTATGGTGATAGGTTATTAGATTTATCATCCCTACAAGGATCAACTCGGTGTTAGTTCAACATGTTATTTATCTAAACTTTTACACGCTAATTTAGGTGCAATTTTCCTAGAAAAGTGTCCTCATACCCACATTTTATATTAATCTATGATATAGTCATAATGTTTGCTCCACAGTTCGCGCTACCAGTTCTTAAAAACAAGGGAGGTTATTACCTTCTAAACTCCTCTCCGTTGATCTTCACACTCATCACATACTTACAAACCGCAGGAAATATTTCCTATTTTCTCAACATTCCACAGTTTACAAGAAAGTTGGAGGTCTGTACTGTATGGCTCCAGAAACTACAGGAACTAGAGTTTATATATTCTAACTTTAATCATACGCATCAAATAATGTATCTGAGAGGTGACCTGGTGGTCTAGGGGTAAGGTGTCGCAGTTCTGTGCTGGGGTCTGGGGTTCAATCCTAGGTCCCGGCACAGATTTATCTGATTACCAAACCCTTCCTTCACCTCTGACAAGACATATTGTGAATGTGGGGAACACCAGGCCTCCACTGTGGTTCGGATTCCACGTTAAACTGTAAGTCCTTTATTTCATCTCACAATCACCCTACCATTACACATTAGCGTAAGTGCGTATAGCCCGAACGGGTAGTAAGACGCGGTGCTAATAATAATAATATCTCTGAGCGAACTGTATGTCTTATGGAGGAAATAATTATGTTCGCTCTCTCTTTCTCGGTTAACTGTTGCCAAATATACTCGCTCTCGGCTATGTCTTAAAGTAGTGTGTTGGGGTAGGAAGGAGCTACTGGCAACATCGATTATCCAGTGTTGCTAAATTTGTCTTCTATTTGAAGGAAGATTGACCACATGAAAACAAGAGAATGACAACGGTGTTCCCCAATAGTAGCCATGCAGTTACCTCGGAGATGATATTAAGTATAGTCAGGTTTCTTGTAGAACAAATCTTGATGGCCTCCACATTAATATTTAGGTGAAACGGGGAGTAATAATCAGATGTCACAAACGTTCAATACATAAACATGATTTATTTTAATATATAATAAGTACCTCAAGACCGCCTCTGTGATTTAGTGGATATACTTCATGGTTACAGATCCAGAGGTCCCGGGTTCGATCCCCGACGCTTCCGAAACTTATACGTGAAGAATTGGGTCTTTAATGGGGTCAAACTCAGCCTCGTTAGGACAAATGAGGCGGCACTTTAATTTTTTTTTAAGTAGCATCTTCAGATTAGAAAACTGAGATTAACGGCTAATGAGCTTGTTGTTCTGACCACATTTGACCCTCTATTCGCAAATGTTGGCTAAAGGTGGTGGACACTCGGTCTTTATAGCTCGCTTGTGGGCTCACACCATGGAATTTGTTTATAGATCGCTCACAGTGTGTAATCAACAAGCACTGATAAACTCGAACTAGAATGCTCTTAGTACCTCTTGGCTTACAACAGAGACCCAGTTTTCTCTGTTCTTGAGTAATAACAATCCAAAATCCCCCCCTCTCCCATAAGGACATTACGAGCCCCTAACCATGTCACGAAACCCTCGAAAATTAAGGAAATGTCCGGCTAGTCAGTGTATAAACATTTTGAAAATAAGAACAATCTACTTTATTTAACATATTTACATTTCACCGACAACTGTCCCCGTGTTGGAGTGGTCAGTAGGTAGAAGGGAGCGCGAGTATTTTTACCGTTTTTATAGAATATAAATCTTTTGGCCAAAACAAATCAAATATGTATCCAGTAACAACATAGAGTTTAATTTTCTACACATGATAATATCAACAGGTATTGAATATCTGTCAAGGGTGTCCTGGAATTTTGTCAAAACTTTTTCTCTTCATTTAAAATGTTTTGACAAAATTCCAGGACACCCTTGACAGATATTCAAGATCTGTTGATATTATCGTATGCAGAAAATTAAACTTTTATGTTGCTACTGGAGAAATATTGAATTTATTTTAGCCAAATAAATCTAATGCCATAAAACCATAAAATTACTCGCGCTCTTTTCTGCCACACCGGAATGATCCCAACGGTCCAAGGTTTAGTAAATTAGGGTTAAGTTATGTTAAGACTCATCTCGGCTCCACAGCACCATAATAACCATTATCACATCATCTCATTGCGGGTATGACGTGTAGACAACCTCATATGGTGTAACCTAGGTAACGTTCTAAGCCACCAAAGTAGCTAATAATCTATACATAAGGCAACCGAACCTGTATGTCAAAGTCCTTCCCTGTAATATGTGCCATACGATTTTTTTTTATTATCACAAACACACCATTTATGTTTATCCAAACTAGTCTACTTGGATTACTGGCCTATTGGTTTGAGCATACTCACACTTCGATACAGAACTGAGGTTCAAACACCTGTCACGTTTAATACAATAAATACCAGTGCCCATCCGGAGGATATGTTGACTGACTCTACGTCCGTGACGTCATTAAGGACGCAGAGCCCTCTAGGGGTGAGTGCCATGAACCTCAGCTATCATCTAGTGGCATACATGGAACATTTTAACATGTAATAATATAAAACCAAAACTATGACACTAGCTTTTTTTGTTGGTAAAAATATTCATACAAATACATGATTAAATAAATGATCTATTTTAAATGTTTATATATATGTTAAATCAAGGGGGCCTGGCAGTCTAAGGATGCTCAAATCCTGGTCCCGGCACAGATTTATCTGATTACCAAACCCTTCCTTCACCTCTGTCAAAGTGTGTGCTTTGACGATTTGTGAATGTGTGTAATTTCAAGCCGAATGGCCATATCTAGAGCATTAGCCCCACCACCATATATGTTAAAGTAGATATTTAAAAAAAATGAACTTATCTATATATTTGCTTACAGCTTAAAATAAAATAAAGCCTATTCTTCACTAGGCATTTTATTAAAAAAAGAGAAACTTTTACTATAGGTACCAAATAACATTTAGTATATCTAGATATAAAAAAACTTTTTGAAACTTTTTTTATAAATGGCAATAAATTAAAACTTTAGTTAATCATTACTGTTATTCCACTTTATAAATAACGGGTTGAAATTAAATACAGCGTTAATTGCATTATCATTTGGATTTATAAGAAAACCAAAAATAATTCTGATTTTTAGTTGGGGCTCTTTTTCTAATCATCCTTAAGATTACCAAGGTTTGAAATAAAATTTATTCCATTTGTAGCACTGTTCATGGATATGTGTGATGCGGGCTGTTAAAAACAGGAAATCACAGGAAACGATATATATAAACTGACGCCGTGAAATAGAGGCAATACTACTCTTAAAAAATATTTGTTATGCGGGTCGTATTGTTATATACCACAGTGAACGTTTATTTAAGCAACTGACTGTCGCCGTGAGATATATGAGATACTACACTTCATACAGATATGTCCTGCAGGTGGTATTGTTATACACGGGGAAGGTTTATTGATACAACCGCCTGACGCCGTGAGATATATGAGATACTACATTTTATACAGATATGTAATGCGGGTCGTATTGCTATACACCACAGGGAGCGTTTATTTAAACAACTGACTGACGCCGTGAGATATTTGAGATACTACATTTCATATAGATATGTAATGCGGGTCGTATTGTTATATACCACTGGGAAATTTATTTAAACAACTGTCTGACGCCGTGAGATATATGAGATACTACATTTTACACAGATATGTAATGCGGGTCGTATTGTTATACACCACAGGGAACGTTTATTTAAACAACTGACTGACGCCGTGATATATATGAGATACTACGTTTCATACATATATGTACCGCGGGTCGTATTGTTATATACTACAGGAAACGTTCCTTGAAAATACTCGATCCTAATCTGAATTATGTAACCATACAAAATATGTATTAACTGGTAATATGTATTTATAATTTCTATTTTATATAATTGAGTTCATCGGTAGATTTAGTATCCACATACCTCAGGATATGTGAGTATGTACTAATTTTGATAATGTTCTAGAAATTAGGACGGTTTCTCCTCCTGCAGAGCATATTAAAACGTAAGAAAAAAAAATATCTAAATTTTGAAAGCATCAGTAGAACTTTGTATATTAGATGGAAGTAATCACCCTCCCTTCACAATCAAACTAGCATTTTTTTTTCAAGAATAAAGTATTTCATAACTAACTTTGCCACTTTTCTCCATGCCCTTTAGTCTTCAACCAATCGCTCAGAAGCACACAATTTCCTTGTGTAAATTGTTATAAAATTGTGTACCGTAGAAGACTACTTTTTCTTTCTTCTCTCTTTCTTTACTAATTCTCTTACATCGTTAATGAAGTAAGAATAGTAGTTATAAAAATGGAAATTAAAGGCGAGGTCCCCCCCCCCCTTCATGTTTTAAAAATGGAATTAACGCCCGAGTTAAGAAACTGGCTCATCTTAGTAATCAAGAGAATTGTATATAAGAGGTGGCTGGGACTGTTATTGGGGCCGGGGGAAGGAGGGGGGGACGCCGAGTTAAGAGGAGTTGGGGGAGGGTTCGGTTAATTTTAATAAACCCTTTGGTTATGCAAATGTGGGAAAATTTATAATTGTGTTAAAAAAAGATAAACTATTATTATTTAAATTTTATATTAATTTTCCATTGAGTTAATTGGAGAGCAGTGATGCATAGTAGTTTTTTTATCCCCTGCCTTTATATAACAAAATGTTTTTAATTTTATCAACATTGTTTACTTTGTTTCTAAACATAAGCGTATTTGTAGGTGGTGTCCTTAAAATCTCTTAGGCTTACTTCCTTATACTAACAATCCCACACGGCGTTGTCCGTGACACATCTACAGATTCAAATGAAACATTATCTCTGAAAGGTGTTGTCTTTCTCTGTTTTCTCCTTGTCGATTTCGTACACATTCCCCCCTCCCCCTCGCCCCCATCCCCCTTGAGAAGGATGCGGCATATTTTTTATCACGGTTTTCTCTAAAACGCCATTCTAACCAAATTAACAATATTTTGTTCAAACATTTGTTAAAAATAGCCTAATTAAAAAGCTAATTAGAAATTTAAAAATCCTGTTTCGAGGTGGATTCGGACCCCCTTCCGTACACCTATGTTAAAAATTTCAGATCTTCCTGTGTCGTAGATTTGGCTGGGCATCGCACACAAACAAACAAACATAATTATTATTATAGATTAGGTATTAGAAGTTGCATTACCGCCACTTATATCTATACATCCAAACCACCTCATTACACCCTATCTCTTTCAGGTCAATTCTAATGCTATCCTCCCATCTGCGTCTAGGTCTTCCCAATGGTTTCTTCCCATTAGGCCTATCAGTCGATACCCTCAACATGGTTCTATATGCTCCCATTCACGTTGCATAACCTGCCAACCGTAGCCCGCGAGGTTTTATTACGCTAACAATGTCTGATGATTATTACAGTTGATGTAACTCATTATTAAGTAACCTCCTATATTTTTCAGACTATCTCCATTCCTTTTTTGAATCAAATACGTTCCAGAGTATTCTATTTTCGAAAAGACTATAAATTTATTCACGTCATGTAAGATAAGAGACCACGTTTCACAACCAGAGAAAATAACTGATGCAATTATTGTTTTGTATATTCTGAGTTTTATATTCCTTGATGGCAAGTGAAATGTTAACAACTTACTGACTGAGTAATAGCATGCACTTCCCGACTGTATTATTATCTTAATTTTCACTCTAATATAATTATTGCTATCCTAAATCCTTTAAACATTTATAAATACTTTTACAAACGTTAAATAAGTCAATTTTAGATATACTGTTTTTTAGCACTGCAGCTTTCTATCCATTTGGATATAAGTCTATGTATTAACTACACTAATGTCTTAGGATGTGAAAAGTGGAATTTATAGGATGTGTAACCACATTTGCGCGGAGGAAAGACTGGAAAACCATGTAGGAAAAAAATCATCCGGCCAGGTTTACAACCTTTATATCCCCATCATCAACAGTTCAATCTATTACGAGAATGACGCCTTGGACCATGCCGCCACCTAACCGAGTCTTCTTGTTAGTAATTAAGTCTATTAAAGAGCATAATATTACGGTCATTCGCGTGAATTGATTGTCGGATAATCATTCTAATCACACAGCACATTTGGTTGACTAAAAATAAATAGCGAATTAAACCGATGCACTTCAAGTTAACCCAACTCTTCTCTAAGAGAAATCTCGTTTTATGAGTTTTCCCGCGCGCTACGGTCGTTTATTTTTCCGGATACATCCAAAGTCGGTCGTCTCGCGCGTGAAATTGAATGCGCAACGAAGCGAGAGAATTAAACAAAAACATTTCCAGTCGGTCCGGGATTGACTTCCCGGCAAGTAGAAATGTCACTATCCCGACACGCCTAAGCCACAACGTTGGTTCCGGTAGACGCACGGACTAAACGTAAAGCTCATCTAGATTTATTTGTAGATGCTTAATAGGTCAGGGTTCATATCTTGGTTAGGTGTATTTTTACTATTTTGTACCACATCATATCACTCCTTTGGGCTATCCGATTTAATACAATAGAGGAGCATTGATAAAGGAGGTGTACTTTAAATAAAATTCACCCACGTTTGCGTGGAACGAGAATAATGAAACTAATTAAGAAAAAGTTTAATTAATACTCACAGCCAGGATTCAAACAATAACCTCTTCGTAATCGACATTCCAAGAAGTATGAGCCTGAAATCTAATCTGTGTGCTCAACAGAGTTGGTAGAATTTTTTTAAAAACTATAATTGACCCACTTCGTTGGTCGAATAGCTTAAGGTGTCATTTTCTCTATGAACTAGATTGACGATAATTGGAAGATCTGTGTTAGAATCCCAGTCCTGTACAATGAAGATTCACCCCCCTAGTTTTTCCACTCTACTTCCACGCAAATGCAGGTACATTTAATCAAAATTCTACCTTCCTCATCCCTAACACATTGCCGTGATTAATATATATATGTATGTGTGTGTGTGTGTGTGTTCATCCCGAATAAGTATATTGAGACGTGGTGCTAAAACAAAATTTGATTTCTTTTCCCCTAAACCCCCTCATAAAAACTGATAGTATAGTTAATGGGGTGACATAGGTTTTACTTACGTAATTTACCATCTCACCCCTTTTATCCCGAGGTATCCTGAGGGAGAGGAGGGGGGGTAGAGAGGGAAAGTATGTCTTGCTCCTCAGTTTACACGGCCTCTTATCAACAAGACCTAATGATGTCAAGTGTCACTAGGGATTAAGAGATCGTGGTAAACTTTCCCTCCGCCCTCTCCTCCTTTCCGTACCAATTCCTGTTTGATGAGTCCAACAACAACCTTAAGCCTCGTGTCCGTACTTAAGGTGGGGATGTAGGGAACGCGATAAAAGGGTAGTATTATTGCAGTTTTCATATAGAAACCTTTTTTTGGCAAAATAAATAAAATATTTCTTTATTAGAAACAGAATGTATTTTTATTCCCATGGTGATATCAACAGTTGTTTAATATCTGTGAAGGATGTCCAGGAGTTTGACACATTTTTCTCTTCATTTAAAAAGCTTATCATCTAATGCCGCTATGCTCATGACAATTATTCAACAACTGTTGATATCACCATATAAAGAAAATTAAACTTTATGTTTCTACTGGAGAAATCTTTGATTTATTTCGGACAAAAAAAGAGTTTGCTATAAACACTGAAAAAACACTGACCTTTTCTCACGTCCCCTACACTCCCACTTTAAAAGAATTGTATAGTTATGTGATGATATATATATATTTTACAAAAATAGACAAACTGTCATATATAATGACGAAGATAATTATAGCAATATTTTTGTTACTGTCACGACTTGGTTTCTCATTGTCAAGATCCCCTTAGCTTAGGATCTATATATATGCACGGACTAAACGGTAATGTATCGTGTTTGGGAGCCGCCATCTTGAAACAAAAGAGTGAAAGTAAATTTTAATAAACTTGTATATTAACCGGTTATCCGAGTTATGTCAATTTAAATTTTCATCATAATTGGTTTAGTTGTTGTTTTTTTTTGTGAGAAAGAGTAACAGATAAACACTAAATAATTTATTTTATAACATATTAGTAGTAACTTTAGTAAAGTACCCAAAATGAGATGTAAACGATGACATTTAGAATGTGCGTAGTATATTTTATAGTAGCTACCTCACTTGTTATTTTGTGATAGCTTTTATCCTTGTTTTAGTACAAGATTCTCTTCTGAATTAGTAGTAAAACATCTTCCGTGTGGATGGGGTACTACACGAGGAATTTCGAGAATCGTTGGGTTGAAGAGGCGAAGGAAAGTAGGGTTGGTTGTAAACGCACTATCGGGAGATTCATGAGTCGCGCAGAACAATAGCTAGTGGAAGTGTGTGTTATGATTGGATACTATATATCTATAAGTTGGTATACGAAGGCACGCGAAGCTTTAAATCCTATTTTGAAAGCCTCTTTTATACACTCCATAAGATCCATATCCATATAGTCAACGGCGTGTAAAAATAATTCTCTGAGATGTGTAATGGAGGGTCTGCTAGCAAATGTTACTGTACCGTTATAGTGACCCTCCTTAGGGGTGTCGGTAAAATATTATAAGGAGGCCTACACCCCCCCTTAGCCATCTTTCTACGCCCTTAATTTTAGTCTTTAAGTTCTTATGAATTTCAAATTTTAGGCATTCACTACTTCTTTTTTTTAATATCGTGATCTGTCAACTAATGGGAAAGACCTGGTGGTCTAGGGGTAAGGTGTCAGACTTCTGTGCTGGCGTCCGGGGCTCAATCCTCGGTCCCGGCAAAGATTTATTTGATTGCCAAACATTTCCTTCACCTCTGACAAGACATCTTGTGAATGTGAGGAATACCAGGTCTCCACCGTGGTTCGGATTCCACGTTAAACTGTAGGTCCTTCATTTCATATCACATTCGCCCTACCATTGCACATTAGCGTAAGTGCGTATAACCTGAACGGGTAGTAAGACGTGGTGCTAATAATAATAATAATAATAATAATAATATAATAACAAATGGGAAAGTAAAATACTCTGTCCAATAAAATTGGTCAAAATAAAACAATTTCAGTAAAACATTTAATAATATTTTTATGATTTTAATTTTTGAAAATTGTCTTCATAATAATATCCTTAATGTGTGAATAAGTGTTTTCTATGAATTGCTACTAAAGGTAGATAAGTGAACTTATAAGTTTGATACGTTCAGAAAATTGCGACGGATACATTTCAATTGATGCTCCCTTTTTTTTAGTCTACGCGTGATGGCTCTCCGTAGCCATCCGTATCGACAACCCTTGATAAATTTAAAAGTAGATCAAACTTCTACGGCGAGCCAAGGACACAGGACTAACGGATCAAGATTCTGTGGAAAGAGCGAGTAGTTCTCTTCTTAATTCTTACGGGATAAGTAGTATGTGAATGGATTTTAAATATGCTCCCCTCCCACCCCACCCTCAAATAAAGACACCATTTACATTCATTCCTGAACTAATGGTACCACGGTCCAAGACGTCAGGACAGAGAGGTCAAAGTTGGAATCTCGGCTAGACATCCCGTGTGTGGTTGAATACATGCGGTGTTTCCCACACACTCTCTCTCTCTTCGCTAATGCATGTGCATTTACTTTATCAAGATATTCTTCTCATCCTTATCACGCATATATAGTCATTTTTAGTTGTTAGGGGTGAGGTTGGGGTTAGAAACCTTGATAAGTGTATTAAGGGTGGCTTAAAAAATTGTTTTCTACTTTACCTCCACGCAGATATGCCTATATTTCCTCTAAATTCTGTCTTCAATCTTCTTACACTATTAGTGTAGTTATATAATCAGTCAGGATGGGTGGTAAGACGTAGTAAAGGGAGAGAAAAACCCTTGTGTTTAAATGTAAGAACTAAAAAATATATATATAAGAAGTCTTAGTGAAAATAGAGAATATTTTAACGATGTGCATTTTGGTATCATGACGCACACGTGTATACAGAGTGTTCGGAAACTCATTGCCCAAACTGCACATATAGATTGTTTGAACCAAAAGTAAAATAAAATCCCTATACATTTACTTTGGGAAACATATGCTAATACCATTACATTGTGTTTAAATTTTCGGCGTACAGCGCTGGGAGAGCAAAGCTGTTAAAGCATACGTGTACAACAAGTTGCATAGGAGATAGGCGTACGGTCCTGCACATGTAATAATGGTAAGCACTTTCTGTGGTGTAGGACCGTTAATGATGTCCCTCAAACGTATTCACATTTCTAGATGGACTGGTGTGATGTTTACTATTATTTGTGGTATCTTCTGCTGCCGTGCTTCAAGATGTCGAGATGTGTAGTCCCGCGCGCCTAGCTCCTATGAAACCTGTTGTACACACATTCTTGAACAGCTTTTCTCTTCCGGTGCTGTACGCCAAAATTTTGAACACAATTTAATGGTATTAGTATGGCTTTCTGGGTATAAGTGTTTAGGGATTTTGTATCACTTTTGGTTCAAACAAGCTATATTTACAGTTGGGATATGAGTTTCCGGGCAACCTGTATATTTTTACCCTATATCGTTCTTCATTTCTTTCTTCAACTGTCTCGTTATCAAGGAACAGGTAAAAGTTGGTACAAAGGAAAGTAATTCAGAAAGGAATCTGCGTCTTGAGTTTTAATAAAATACGATGATGACATCGTTTTTGACAGTTGACAGTCGTTTAAGAGATCCGTTGTGATGATGGAGCAGTCTTAAGGTGAGGGACTTACCAAGACACTAGGTACCTTATTAATTCCTCTCAACTCCTTGGAGAGAGAAGTATTGTGAACGTCATAAAAATTGAACTCGAGATGTTGATACGTTAAAAAAATCGACATTTCGTGACCTTGTCAAAGTGAAATAGTAATTTTTGTTTGTCTGTCTGTATCTCGGATTAGAATCTAAACCACTAACCGATGGGGTTAAAATTGACATATGGGGTTTTAATAAGGTTCCATTTAGGTGTTTTTAGAATTAAATATCCAACCTTAAAATTAAGGGTAGTTTACTGAAGATACAAAAGAGAAAAACATAGCTTTTATTGAAATTAGCTCTAACGATTTTGATTAAATTTGGTATATAGGCAAGATTTAACATTTAAAACAAAATGATCACTCTTGTTTCCCCAGTTAAATGAATTTGAAGGTACTTTATATAAGAATACATTTCCAATTTTGGTCATATCTCGGTAACTATTTGAGATAGGTCATAACTTATCACTGTAAATTTATAGTACTATTAAAAATAAAATCTTTTAAATGAAGTTCATTTTTATAAAACCAAAACTTTCTGAGCTATAAGCAAACATACATATTTTTTTATGTATGACTTTGAAATTCAAATTTATTTTTTATGCTCTTAAGTGACCAGAGAGACTCCACTTTTCTCATTGTTTTAGTATCAATATATATATATATACTATATCATTTATGATCTTTGGTTAAGTGTTCCTCTAAAATGGTATATTATTTCATTTCACAGATCTTACGAGTTTTTAGTAAATGTCTCTATTTTGAGATTACAGAGAGAGAAAGTATGTGCGGTGCACTGCTCTTTATATTAAAAAAATTAGAGAGAGTTAGAGAATCACTCACAATTTAAGAGAAGTATATATTTACCATTTAGTAAAAACAATATCTCTAGCCGATGAAAGTTATTCAATCAATAGTAACAAAAGTTATTAAAACTATTTTCATTCATTCATACCTGAATTCGTGCGAAAACTACAGTACCCACTTTTGGTAAATACTACCAATACCTAAAAACAAATAACTTTTCTTTCCATCCGAGACTCGTCCGGACTATTTTCGCTCAATTATAGTATTAGGGAAGGAATGAATAAGTAATAATCGAGAGAAAATGCATCCGAATTTGTTAGTAGATAGACAGAAATAATTTAAGAAAAATACACCAAACCCGCTCAAAGTTCTAATCTCTACCTCCCTGTCCTAATCCTAGGAGAATCAAATTAAATGAACTTGTATACTTTTTTTAAAACGTGTTCATCAACGCGGGTGAATAATTTTAATACAATAGATCGTAGAGCTTCCTTAATCCGATCTAATTGTGAACGAGGCTTAGCGAAAATTCACATAAAGCATGAGAACACGGAAGTATCCACAGAATGGCAGAGTGTTTTATTTTACAAATTTTAAATCAAGTTAAACAAGTTTATTTCTAAAATCTACACTAATTTAATTGATTTATAACACTCAGCATATACTGTAGCTTTACTTTTAATAGTCTGTATTTTTACAGTACTGTAATAATTTTTAGTTGCAGTAAGACACATTATGTTGATTACAACATGTAAAAATTAAACATTTACTAATCACCGTTTTTTACGGATATTATTTTTTAATTTTGAGTTTGTTAATAAATAAAATATATTTTATTTAATTTATTTTGTTTAACCCCCTCTCCCTATACCCCTCCTGACCACCCTTTTTCCGAAATTTTTGTTCATACTATCTAGAATGTCAAATTACATGGTTCGGTCTAATGGAATTTTATTGTAATTTACTTATTTTAAAAAAAATCACTATTGACCGCCAGAATGAATAATTATATTTTCTAAAACTATCCTGTTATTACTGTAGAAGTTCTCTGTATAGTTGTAAGCTACAGAAACAGACACACTGACTGAGAGTGGTGGGTGTCAGGGGAAAGCTAGTAGTGTTGGGGACTGAACAAGACCAAGTTTATCTGACAAAGGAGGACTTGTCCTCGCAGACCACCACCCCCTCTTTCCCCCGACCCACCCTGGAGCGAGACAAGGGTGACGGCTGTCTTACTACCCGATGCTATCGTGTGACAAGTGTTAATTGACTTCTAAAAGTAGGACATCGTGATCATTATTATTACTATTATTGTAATTACTAGTATTCCCGACTGATTTAGCTCGCCACCACCAGCGTGATGGCTTTGGTTCTAGAGGTCTTGGGTTTTATTCTCACATTCTCTCTCCAAACAGATTATCGTAATTTCCTTCTTGTTTAATTTATTTTGTTTTTAATTGCTTTAAATTTAATAAAAATATTTTGATGATTGGTTCAAATATTAAAAAAAAAGCGTTCATGTTTCTTTTCGTTAATGTTAAATGAAGAATTTAAGTTATTGAATAGGATTTTTTTTAGAACAGCGTCTTACTACCTATTCGGGTTGTACGATTATGTACTAATTAAACTAATGGTTTAGGGATTTGGAAGGTTTAATTTACTGGAATTTACACCCACATTTACATGAAGAATGGGAGAACATTTAGGAAAAAAACTTCAGTGCACCCGAGCGAGATCGAACACTGATCTCACCATCTTCAGAAGTCTAATCTAACGTGAGAATAGCGCGTTAGACCACTCAGTCACTGAAGCGGGTTTATATTATTTCTTATGTATTAATTTTGTTAAGATTTTGAATAATTTTTTTTTTAGTAACCAACATTCTGCACTACTACTAGTCTTCCAGGATATTCGCTATTATACACCTAGGAGCTGTACGACGGGGAAGAGGTAGAATTTAATTATTAAAGGAAGTGTTCCCGCATTCGTTTGGATGTAGATGTAGAAAATAAAATCGGAAAACACAATTTTTCAGGATCTAAACGGGGATATTCCCGTCACAGGTAGACTAGTACCAGATGCGACTGATGACTTTATTCACGTGTCCACCAGCTTTGATTCGATTGTCAACGCATAGAGCCTTCCAGTCATTAATCTCAGTTTTATAGACCTGATTCGCTACCTATTTATTCAAGTAGCTCTTCGTTTGTTCTCACGAGGTTGAGTCTGGCCCCTTTCCGGACTCATTGTTTAAAAAAAAATCTGGAAGCACTGGGAATCGAACCCAGTATCTATTTTTAAAATATACTTTTTTATTTTTTTATTTGTAGGGTTTATTGCAATGTCGTTGTATACTAGCCGCATCGGTGAGCACGTGGACTAAAGTAATCTTATTTACTGGTGATGTGGAAAGTGGGAATCTAATCCATATCGGGTGTACTGGATATGGAGTTCCCTATATGGTTTCACTCACGCTCCACTCAAATGCCAGTGAATTTCCTTTAAAATTCTACCTTACTCTTCCTTACCCCGTTAGCATCAAGTGTCCAAAGTTCGGACGGGTTTTGAAACACGGCAAAATTAATACTATTGAAAATAAGCAGACATTCTAATTTTTATTTTTAGCACTGCGTCTTACTACCCGTTTGGATTATACGCTTATATAGTAATTACGTTGATGGTTTTAGGGATTAGGAAGGTTATATTTAGAGAAGGGTACCCACCATTGCGTGGAGGGAGAGTAGAAAACCATTTTATAAAAACCTTATTCAGTACACCCGACCCAGACTCGAACCTTAATCTTTCCGTCATTGGAAGTCTAGTGGACTGCGAGAGCTGTACATTAGATCACGCAGTCACTGAAGTGGGTCTAATTATGCTAGTGAGTTAGTGAGGAGAAAAGTTGAATTTAAAATAAATATACCGTAATCACGTGGAGGGAGAGTCGAAAACCATTTAGGGAAATACCTACCTCAATACGCCCGACTGGGATTAAAACCCTGACCTCCCACATCCTTGACGGTCCAGTCTATTGTGAGACTGACGCCTTTGACCAGGGGTTTCCAACCTAAAAGTGCTTGAGGGCCACAATTGACTCCACGAGTCTTGTGGCGGACCGCATCATAAACAGCTAAGGAGGGGTGGAAGCAAATAGGTCTCACGCGGATACACAAATTATTATTAAAATAGAGCGCAATTAAGTTTATTACCGAATGAACATCATTCAGAGCGTTCATCGATTTTTTTTCCCCCCACACGATTAAAAATTTTCCGTTTATTGTCTACAAACATCGATTTTACAACAGTAGATTACTTTTAAAAAAAACTTCAAGGGTCGCAAAAAAAAAATAGGCATCGTAGGTCGCATGTGGCCCGTGAACCGCTAGTTGGAATCTCCTGCGTTAGACCATTTGACCACAGAATAAAGTGGACATTCTATAAATGTAGACTCTATTTACAGGCCTGTCAATCTTGTACTTATGTATTTAGCTTTTTCACATAATATTTGAAGGACACCGTGGAAAAGAGGGAGTATCACATTACAGTTTTGAAGACAACGTACATATCTAATCACGCCGTTCCATTTAAGCAACTATGCATATACTTACATATTTAATCCATCCTCACTAACTTTCTCCACACTTCCCTATACTTGCAAACTCCCTTCCCTTCAATAACATCCATACAACGAGTCATATACATGCTCTTTTAGTCTTAAAAATCTTTAATGTTTCTCTTTTTCACACAATCGTCTACACTTTACAACATTTAGCCACGTCTTACATGGCCTACCTCTTTCTTTTTACCCACACACTATTCCTTCATATGGATGATTCGTCATTCATCCTCTCGATATACCCAAACCAATGTAGGATACTTTCACAGTGACATATTGGATTCCCTTTCAAACCACACTCCTTCAGCACCCATTCATTACTGACTGTCCATACGAGCTTTTCCACATATGTTTCTCCGATATCTAATTCCAAACATATTCACCTTGCTCCTGTGTTTTCTCGTGACAAACCCACGCTTCACATCCTCAAACTTCATAAGGACCTTAGCAAATACATTTTTTAAATAATTTAAATATGACAGAAACCTATTTAACCAAAATATAAAGTGTATTAGAAAGCTCTCATTATTGTTTAACGGATGTCAGCACAAAGTCAATATTTTTCCTCTATACCCTTTATATAACTTTTCTCGCTATGGTCCAAACTGCGGACTGCAGTTTGAGAGCCAATGCTCTAAGGGTATAACGACCCCCCCGTCCCTATTTATCCACCTTTCATCCCTCGACTTCCCGCGTAAGCTAGTCGTGTTAACCATCCACGCCAACCCCTGCTGTTCTATGACTCATCGAAACTGTGCTTACTTTTTGTGGATATGTTTCAGGGTAAAATTAATATACGCTTTGCTAAGTCAAACACGAAGTTATAATGAAATCGTTCATCTTTCATTTCGAAAAAATAAAATAAAAAAAAAGTTTGCTGGAGCACATAAAAGAGTCTCTGTTAATTTAGCGAATATATAACAAAATATAAAATTAAATTATTTTTTATTGTGAAAAAGAGAAATAGTTGCGTGTTGCCCGCAAGCGTGCAATACAGCAGGAGTCGTGTGGGGTCGTATTCACCCCTCTTTCCCTATTTTACCCTGTGGGCAAACGGGCAATTGCCTATTACAGTAGTCATCATTAAAAACGATATAAATTACTAAAAGATTGGAATATTGTATCATTTTTATTTTGTAGCTAGTTTAGTGCCAAAGATATTTTGTATAGTGGTTATTAACATACACCTTCTAGATACGCTTATCGTAACAGCACATGACTTACAAACTAACTTAATGACAGCACACTTAGCAACATCCAGCCCTAGATATTTTCTGAATCCAAATTACAAATATCTTTCTCAGAAGCTCTTGTAATCACAACATGGTCAAAACATGAGCTTAGAGATGGAAGTCGGAAAATATACCAGAAAAAATTCCTTGTGGTTTTTATGGGAATATGTTTAGTTAATATTTCTTTAAAAAAATAATTGAAAATTTCTGTTTTGAGTTTAAATAAAGTAATAACAGCGATTGTTGTTCTCTTCTCAAACTCACATATCTACTACAGCGCTTGGTGGTTGAATGTGAAACTGATGTCTTGTCAACTATACCAAAGATCAGGGGTCAGCGGAAGTTCTATTTCCCAGAAAATTTTCCGTTTATTACGTAAAAATATTACATCGTTATGAAAATGTAAGATTACCTTGTATTATTCTGCTATGGTACAGCTTATAAGATAGGGCCATAGTGTAATCCGTCAAGGTAAGACTGCTACCTTTCAAGGTAAATGGCGTGTACATTAAATATATTTTTTTTTATAAAGGCAGGGGCATAAATATTGGAGGAAATATTGAATTTAAGATCTAAATACAAGATGTATATAAAAAAAATACTAAACGTAAAATTGAGAAATGAAAAGTGGCACCTTTGATAAATGGTCGATCGTGGCCCAAAAAATGTTGCCGACCACTGTCCAAGATATATAATGCTTCAAGATTATAATAAAAGTCTTTATGAACATCCCCTGATACTTAATGATCTGAAAGTTTTAACGATATATTTTTATATCTAATCGTTTGAATTCTAGTTTCAGTTTATCATCAAAAAGATAACTTAATTAAAATAATCTCAAGTTTATCTTACGTATTTGCAAACAACTTTCCCCTTCACCTCTGCCCATACATACGTTTCTCCTCTTCCTCTGACGGGTATAAATACACAGTATACTATTAATTTTGCGTCTGAACAGCACCGACTTGTTTTTGAAAATTCGTTTTTTCTTCGATTTATATGCTAAATAGAAATATGCTTCCATGGACGTTTTTTTTATATTCATCTTGGTAGAAAAATTCCTACAGGCCATTTTCGAGAATAAACTAAATAGCCTAAGTTGTAGAAAGTCAGAATTTTTTAAAATTATTTTCTAAGTCCGGGCTTATGTCGCAGTGTTGTATCTTTAAAACATGTTGAATAAAACGTAAATAAATTAGTATGACAAATCCAATCTTATCTTGTTATTACGTCAAAGTCAAAACTCGTTCATTTTCTTTTAATTTATACATAATATGTTGTTGTAGGTTTTATGTTTATTGTAATATGAAAAAAACAAAACACGGATATCTTCTCCCATAAAAAAGAAAACCTCTTGATATCTTTTAACTTAATTTGCATTAAGTTCTCGGTATACTTTCGCCTAAGCTCCTAGTCACCTTCGTACAACTTCTTAAACCTTCTCAGCTATTTTTATTTTCTCGAGTGGAATGAGGAAGCTGTTTGTATTCGAAAGGGGCGCACGCACTAACTTAAATGGGGGTTTAAAAAAAGAAACGAGTGGTCGTGCAAAGGCGAAACAAGAAAATGGAAATTTTAAACATTAGTGGCCTTCATTGGGCTTATTAAATATTCTTTCTTTACTTATAATCTTATGGTTTCTGGGTAAAAAAAACACACTTTGGTAATGATGAAATGTAAGGTATTTATATTGGGTTCTTTTAAAAGTTACATTTCATACTTATTTTGGCTTTATTAAATTATTGTAACAGTGAAGATTTTCTATATTGGAACGTATTATGAGACTTAAAAAAAAGTATGTATCTTAGTTTATCTCTTTGTTTATCTATCAAAATGCCCGTCTGTCTGTTTGTACTCAAGGCTACAACAAAAACTGTTTGTTAGATTTCGTTCTAGCTTAGAATTTAAAACTTACTTGGTGATACATCAAGGCCTATTGTGATTTTTATTTTAGTTCTAAGATCAAGTTTAGTTTACTGACGAAAGATTTTTTTTTAAATTCTACATTTTTCGAAAGTTATTCTAACGATTTTGTTCAAATTTGATATAAGAAGAGTGTTTTACATGTTTAAAAAAAGAATATATGTTTGTTTTTGTATTAAAAAGTATTCATATAAGAGTAGTTTTCTGATGATTTAGTTTTGAAAATTTGAAATCATTTGAAAATGTCTACGTCACTTAAACAGTTGTGTTCTAAAGGGATATCTGGGGAGTGTCTTAGTTAATAAATAATATTGTATACCTGTTTTGTTAGAGAAAAATTAATTTAAGGAATGTTTAATGATAGCCAATTTTTGAGAATGTTGTCACATATTATTATTGACTATTTAAGGAAGTATGTATGATTGTGTCGTACCATTTATTTATATACTTATTAGTACATAACACAAATATTACCAATGAGTTTATTTCAATTGGGGGGGGGGGAGGAATGGTGGGTGTAGATTAGAGAAAATGCGCCCTTATTAGCTAGGAAATAGGGTTTTAAAAGCACAGAAATAAGATATTTTTGGGAATACAACCCCCGGTGCACCCGACCGGAATTGGAATATCTTGACCTTGCGTAAGCAGTGGATCAAGTGAATTTTGGGTCCAAATTCTTAGAAACACATTATATTTTAAATTTATATTTTAGTAAAAAAACATTCTATTTACCCGATTCAGTGGCTTAATGGTCTTAAGGTATCACTCTTGCTAAAGACGGGACTGTCGTTGACAGAGAGATCGGGGTTATAATACCAATAAGATCTACCGAGGGTAGTTTTTTTAAATAGTTTTTCCATTTACCTTAAAGATAAGGCGGGTACACTTAATCTAAATTTAACCTTCTGCATCTCTAACACATTAACGTAATTATTACATATGCGTGTCATCCGAACGGGTAGTAAGGGGGCATTCAAGTATTACGTAAACACATGTTTTAAACATTTTTAACCCCTCTCCCCCTTATAAGCAAAAAAAAGCAATGAATGTCTAAACCCCCCTCTCCCCCATGTCCTCTTGCTTAAGTAAGATTTTTCATTTTTTAAATTTGTCATTTTTTAAAGCAATTTTGCCTATAGCCTAAACAAGTAGTGAAACGTTATGATAAAAAAATGCAATTTATAAATTGCATAAATTTATAATTGGTAACCATCAACCTAAAGGTCTAAACTAATATTGCGAAATTATTGACAACTAACACTGGTATACAATGAATTTAAATTTATTGAACAGGTAAAAGTAAAACAAGTCATAACATTATGAAAGTTTAAAATTTTAATTTACTTCTAATTGAAGATATACAAAAATATTATTAGCAAATATATGAATATTATATTTATAAAACACCCTAAGGCCTAAACTCCATTTAATCGGTTGACCAAGGTCCTTGAAACCAAGTCTCAACTGTTTCTATTATTATGTTTCTGTCGGTGACCTGGCGGTCTAGGGGTAAGGTGTCGGACTTCTGTGCTGGGGGTCCGGGGCTCAATCCTCGGTCCCGGCACATATCTATCTGATTACCAAACCCTTCCTTCACCTCTGACAAGACATCTTGTGAATGTGGGGAATGCCAGGCCTCCACCGTGGTTCGGATTCCACGTTAAACTGTAGGTCCTCCATTTCATCTCACAATCACCCTACCATAACACATTAGCGTAAGTGCGTGTAACACGAACGGGTAGTAAGACGCGATGCTAATAATTATAATAATAATAATTATTATTATTATTATTATTATTATGTTTCTATTTGAGGGGACTAGGTCACTCGAGCCTACTTCTAGAGACTTCACTTCTGCCTCGTTTAGTCACTCAGCGTCTTCATTGAGTCCAAAAGGCTTGCAATGCGCCCTTCCTCAATTTTACCCGTCTTTCTCTGTCTTACGTAAGCATTGTTCCGACCACCCTCCTCCCTTGTCAGCAAAAATAAGCAAAGCTTGAACCCCCTCCCCCTCAGGTGCTTAAGTAATACTTGAACCCCCCCTAAGACGAGGTGCTTGGAATAGTAATAAAATATATTTTATAATTACATTCAGGTATTGGGATTATATTTTGTGTTGTTCTTGGGTTCCCTCTTTAATTTAGTATCCTGCTCGGAATATCTTGATCGTATCCATGAGATCTTGATTCCAGAAGCATTCCCAAGTGGTAAGGGTCCTCGTACACGTCAAAACATTGCAGTTTCATTCCTTATTCCTTCACTATAAAAGCGGGCCAGATATTGTTTCGATACAACGAAAGCAATTCCCTGGCAAACGAAAGTTTACAGTGTATGGGGATGCTCTTATGTTGATCCGGAGTCTAAAAGTATTTTTTTTACAAACTTTCTCTATACCAAGTTGGTTTTTTTTACCCTCCCTTCTTCCTTACATTAAGATGGTATCTTCTTGTTTGTCTGATTTTTTTTTATTCGGTTGAGAAATAAAAATCGCAATTGTAACTTCTATATATTTTTTTCCCGGTCCCATACAATTTGTACTGGGTGTATTTATAGCCCTTCCATCCCCCCTTCCCCAAACCCTGATCTGTTTTTTTTTCTTCTTCCTCTAAGCTTGATAAGAACCGATAGAATGAACATGTGTCGAAATTGTTGAGCGCAATTTTTGTCAATTTCCTAAGCTATAAAAAAGGACTTTTTTGTTTATTTATTTCGAGATGAATGAAGACAGTACATTTTGAAGAAGCCTTTGATACTTAAAAATAAAAAAAATAAAATAAAATCTTTGAACTTTTTTTCCTTTAAATGGACTAATAAAGGAGCTTGAAGGGGATGGGGAATTCTAGTTGATACTTTTTAGTGTCGTTTGTTGGGAAATTGGAGAAAGAGAGGGTAAAAAACGTGCCTTCCAATGTATCTTGAGGGCTTAAACATGAGCAGTTTTACTCTAAGAGAGGAGGGCTCTTGCAAATGTAATGTATATTATTATTCCGCTATATTTAGAGAATGCTTTATGAAGCGAAATAAGAAATATTGAACTTTTGCTTGCTTCGTCCTTTCTTTGTCTGAGGTGGCCAGAAAATGAATAGGGATACAAACCAATGGTCCGCTTTTAATTTTACCAATAAAGAAACATCCGAAATAAGGCAATCCTTAAAAAATAAAAGTTAATCTATAATTCATGTAGGCCTGTATCTAAAAAAAAAGTGCTCTGAGTTTTACTATATATTTGGGATGTATGCAAATTTACGCTAGTGGGGCATAGAGAAAGGTAGAATATAAAGTAAATGTAACCCCAATTTTCATGGAGAGAATATGCTACTAATTTTTTGAAAATGGTTCAAATGATTTGAGCTTATAATAGATAATTGGCGAATCCTTGACATTAAAAAGTAACTATATTAGGGTTTTTTCTTGAAAAAATTTGTCTAAATGGAATTTACTTGTGACTGATTATTTTAAACTTTGTCACAAACTGTAATATGATATTAGAGGGAGTATATATGATTTATTGTGTGCCATCATTATTTTTTTCTTGAGGAATTATTTGTTATCTTTTGATTGACAAATTTTTCTTAAAAAATATATTATTTGTTACTTTCTTTAATAATTTCATTGTTATAAAAATAATTTAAATAATTATAGAGATTTATTAAAAAAATTTTAGCAAATAATTAAAATTTCAATTAATAGTATTTTCTATTATTTATTCTATATTGGAAAAGGTCTCAAAAATATAAGTTTTTGAAAATAAACAAACATGTTAATTCAAAAGAGCGGTAGTTTCTTAACTAAATATATTTTCTTAGTAATTAGAAGCTCTCTTGAACCACCTTAAAAAGTCACTTATTTCGTTTTAATTTGAAACTATATTGAACCATTTTAAAGTGGGAATGTAGAAAAACACGAGAAAAGGGTACGTGTTTTTATAGTTTTATAGAAAAACATCTTGGCCAAAACAAATAAAATATTTCCCCAGTAAAAACATAAAAGTGCAATGTTCTTCCCATTATGATATCAACAGTTTTTTTTTGCATCGTGTCTAACCATACGTTCGGGTTATACCTGTTTATACTGAAGCGATATTTGATTTCTTTTGATCAAATAAAGTTTTGCCTTAAAAACTCCAAAAACACTGAACTTTTCTCGCGTCCCCTACATCCCTACGTTAACGAAGAAATATATTTCGTTTTAATTCAAACCCCTCTTGGACAACCTCAAGGAAGATATATAAAGTTACATTCTGTCTTGAACTCGTGGAGTTAACCTCGTTGTCAATAACACGTGGCAGTGCAACACTTGCATCTACCCGCCACCCCACCCCTGAGGGCCAGGAG
>CABFOW010001598.1:48974-75895 GCA_902141385.1 Timema californicum
CATCTTTCTCTATTCCCCCCAACCTATCTAGACCTTTCTTTTTTTTTAAAAGTCTCTTTTCCATCTTTAGAATTATTTTTTTTCTCCTTTCAGCCTACACCTTTTTTATTTCTCTCTTGCTTTTGTCCACGTTCTACTTTTCTATTCGTCATTTTTTATTTTAAATCCTCCCTTTCCCCCTCCCCTTCCCCCACTCTATTTTTACCATGAAGTAGCTCCATTACTAGTTCGACGCTAGAAATCCTTTTATATCACTCTTCTGGATTGCTAGAGACATTTTATGTTGTTATTATTTTTATTATTAATATTTGAGTTTAAGGTGTCGAAGTGCGTTTAAATAATTGTTAGGTGGTTGGGGGATCAAGGGTGTCACTCTCACAATAAGCTAGTATGCCGATGTTGGGGGAGGTTGGTGTTCAAATCCCGATACGGTGTATTGAGACTAGCTTTTCCTAGATTGTGTTCCATTCTATCTGCATGAAAATTTGGGTATGTGCTCTCTAAACTCAACCTTTTCATCCCTAGAACACGTTAGCATGATTAGAATACGTAGCGTACATATGCGTGGGAAGCTAAGTGGGTAGCAAGAAGAGGTGGCAAAGAACAACGAAAAGAAATACGAATTTAAAAATTACTCTTATATTACGTCATCGTGAGTATTAATATACATACATACATACATATATACATATATATACATACAAACAAACAAAACATACATATACATACATACATACATAAAAATATACATTCATATATACCACGTCTTACCTGACCTGCCCCTTTCATTTGATTCACACACTCTACCTTCATATATTTGCTTCGTCTTTCGATCCACACTCATCCTCGCAACATGTCCAAACCAACGTAAGACGCTTCTCTTACATTGACATATTGCATTCCCTTTCAAACAGCACTCATTCTGCACCAATTCATTACCAACTCTGTCCACACGAGTTTTTACACACATATTTCTTAGATATCTCATTCCAACCGCATTCACCTTGCTCTTGTGTTTCTACTGACAAACCCACTCTTTTTTATTATTATTCCGGACTATCCGCATTAAATTAAAGGTGTCAGGGATGATTAGGCTAGAATCAGGAGGAAATAAACTATTTTTTGCGTGAAAGGAAGGTAGGAAACCAGACCCTAGTATACCCAACCCGGATTAGGCTAGAATCAGGAGGAAATAAACTATTTTTTGCGTGAAAGGAAGGTAGGAAACCAGACCCTAGTATACCCAACCCGGATTAAAACTTCAACCAACCCGTCACTGGAAAACCAGAATGGTTGAGCCTAACATTTATTGGCGTGTCCCACTGATGTGAGTACAGAGTTATTGTATGGTGTTGTGCTTAGATAAAATATTGACAACACCTTTTAACAGCAAACGAGTTTGATGCGTAATGGAATTAATAAAAAAAACTATTTTACCCTAACTCCATACATATAGACTCGTAAAAATAGTTTAGTTGACGTTTTCCAAAATGTAAAATCCCAAAAAACGTATTTTGTTTGATCATGACTAACTAAATGCCCATGAAATGAAAAGTAACTGTTATAGAAACGTATAATGGATCTTTGTGAATCGAATGATGTATGTAGTTTAAAAGGGGGTCATAACACTAATTGTATTGCCATTGATATTTTCCGTGTCCCCTCTTTGTTCTCCTACTTCCACACAGCTTCACTCAGGTGGATCTGGATAATTGGGCACTGCCGACCGGGTGCGGCCAGCTGGGCGCTTATGAACTGGGCACTGGTAGGAATGGGCGCGAAGACAACTGGGTCAATTTTTTAAATGTTATGATTGTAAAAGATAAAAACAAACAACTATGAGACAGTTAGGTTAAGTTAGGTTAAGTTAATTCCTCTTTAAGTTGTTTATTTTTTGGCAAAACTCTTATTTTTCATAGTTATTTGGGCTATAATTTTTTCAAAATTCAACATTGTCAAGTAGTCTAACTTTATAAATATACACAAATTTAATTTGCTCTGATGGTAATTTTTTTTAAACAACTCTAAAAATGAATATTTGGTAAAAAAAATAATTATTACATTTTTACACTGGCGCTCAATTGTCTTGGTGCCAAGTCTTACTAGCGCCCAGTTGGCGGTGCCCAGATTGCGGTGCCCAGTTGTTATAGACCGCCACCCAGGATTACATGTAAATATGTACTAAATGGACCATCTGTGAGATTGGGTGCCCATTGGAGTTGTTTTTTACTTGCGTCATCACATGATATAAGGTAGATCATGAGTATGTTCAGGACTATATTACAGCAGTACCGGTGACCTGGCGGTCTAGGGGTAAGGTGTCAGACTTCTATGCTGGCGGCCGGGGTTCAATCCTTGGTCCCGGCACAGATTTATCTGATTACCAAACCCTTCCTTCACCTCTGACAAGACATCTTGTGAATGTGGGGAATGCCAGGCCTCCGCCGTGGTTCGGATTCCACGTTAAACTGTGGGTCCTCCATTTCATCTCACAATCACCCTACCATTTACACATTAGCGTAAGTGCGTATAACCCGAACGGGTAGTAAGACGCGGTTCTAAATATTATTAAAAAATATTATTATTTTATTAAATCATGTGTCGGAGAAGGATTCTTCCAGAAAAAGGTTCAACGAGAGCACCAGAAACATCTTTGAACGTAATCGCATAATAAAAAAAACTAAAAAAGTCTTAAATTTTGCAACAGACAAATAATCTTTTCTTATACTTTATTTTTTTTCCTCTTCTGAAAGCCCCCCCCCCCTGCCCCCCAATCCCTTCTTTTTTTTGTTCGTGTAAACAGGACGAAGCTGCAGAAGATGAGGGCTATTGAACGCGATTTCTTTCGATTCATTTGCTTCAAAAGGGATGAGGCGAAAAAAAAATATGAAGAGAATCAAAGGGTATAGAAGAAACACTTCAGAACCACTTTTCCTTCTGGAAACTTACCATTTTTATTTACCTTATCAATACTATTCATAGAAACTGAATTTTGCCGAGTATCAATATTGACGAAGCGAATTTAACATGGCGAATGCGATCCAGCATTAAAAGCCTCCAGAAATGTATTTTTAATATGATTACTATTTGAACATATCTAATTCTTTATTTCTTACTCTTTATCTCTTGTTTTTTGTCTTTATTTGGTTCTCTCTAGCTCTTTTTGTTTCTCTTTCTCACTCTCTTAATTTCCCTATTTCCAAATACGTCTTTTTTATTTCGTTATTCCTCACTCTGTATCTTTTGTTATTATTATTATTTAGCACCGCGTCTTACTACCCGTTCGGGTTGTACGCACTTACGCTAATGCGTAATAGTAGGGTGAATGTGAGATGAAATGGAGGACCTACAGTTTAACGTGGAATCCGAACCACGGTGGAGGCCTGGCTTTCCCCACATTCACAAGATGTCTTGTCAGAGGTGAAGGAAGGGTTTGGTAATCAGATAAATCTATGCCGGGACCGAGGATTGAACCCCGGCCGCCAGCACATAAGTCTGACACCTTACCCCTAGACCGCCAGGTCACCTACTGTATCTATTTTTATTTGCTTTTCTTTCTCAATATGTCTTTCTTGCTCCTTGCCTTTATTTTCCTCAAGATATTCTTTGTTCTTTATTTTATAAAGGAAGAGTATAGATCTCTCCTGCTCTTATTAAATCTACATTTCATAATTAGTTAACGAATTTGACACTGTCTGCGCTGTGTTCTAAATCACGTTCGCTCCTGTTAAATCTGCTCTCTATAGCTGATAAATTTGACACTGTCCGCGTTTTGTTCTAGATTACGTCAGCTCTTCTTTTTTAAATCTTCACTTTAATTAGTTAATACATTTGACACTGTCTAGATAAATTATTGTATTGTTAAATATTCACTTTAATTAATTAATAAATTTGACACTGTCTAGATAAATTATTGTATTGTTAAATCTTCACTTTAATTAGTTAATAAATTTCACACTGTCTAGATAAATTATTGTATTGTCAAATATTCACTTTAATTAGTTAATAAATTTGACATTGTCTAGATAAATTGTTGTATTGTTAAATATATACTTTAATTAATTAATAAAGTTGACACTGTCTAGATAAATTATTTTATTGTTAAATCTTCACTTTAACTAGTTAATAAATTTGACACTGTCTAACTAATTGTTGTAGTGTTAAATATTCACTTTAATTAGTTAATAAATTTGACACTGTCTAGATAAATTATTGTATTGTTAAATATTCACTTTAATTAATTAATACATTTGACACTGTCTAGATAAATTATTGTATTGTTAAATCTTCACTTTAATTAGTTAATAAATTTGACACTGTCTAGATAAATTATTGTATTGTTAAATATTCACTTTATCAGTTAGTCAAAATACGTTATGAACCAAACATAAATATCTTGTCTGGCAAAATACAAAAACATGTTTCGTACTAATATGGAAAAAAATATATAATGCAAGGTTTTTGATTTTAACATAATATATTTCAATTTATTGTCGACCTCAGTGGTCTTGAGGTAAAGTTTTTTCCCCAGGACCCGTTGATTGTGGATTCAAACCCATCCGAGATCGACCAATTTTTTCGTGAGAGATAAAAAAAATACACTGCACAACTTCCTTTGGATGGAAAGTAAATTCGTTGGTCTCATGCCAATTGTAACATGTAAATGAACCCTGGAAGAAATGTGAGAATACAATTCTTGGCAAAAATTGTCATCATTTTATCACTCGCTCCTAGAATTTTATTTTGGAATGCAATGAGAAACCAACACACTTCCTGGATTCCTCTAGTACATGGGATCTCTACGAGATGGCGCAGGTAGTACTAAACAGCCGAGGGTCTGACTGCGTGCCAAGCTCTGAATGGATAGAATTCATATCAAACCAATCTTCTGTTTGTTGACTAAGATGGAAATGAACAATTTATAGTTGTTTTTTTTCAGTGAAGGTGCTATTTTCAGTGTTTTTGTTTTAAATTATTGAAATATACATTCTATCTGACCCTCATTTTGAGAATTTAATCAATAAAATATAACCATTATTAAAATATTAACAACTTTACTTGGGTTATTCGTTAAATTTCATTATATTAAACCAAATTTTGATTTTTAAATTAGTCATTAAAAAATGTAAATAAGAGATGGCACACCAAAGACAAGTTCGAAATTTAGCTAGTCGTTCAAGTGACACACTGTTTGAAAAAGTTTCGACATTTCTACTCTAAAACTTCGAAGACCAAGTCATACTTAAAGGAATCTTATCAAGGTTTTTATTGTTTTATTCTAGTGATAGAATTAGCTATGCCTCACACCTGGAATGGGGATTGAGCGGGTTTCTCTTATTTAAAAAATGTATGTGGCGCATTTATCATGTACTTTATGAAACTACTTGTTACACAGAACGATTTATTTCGACAGTGGACTGTTTGAACCCACTATGATTCCCCATTAAGTTAATATTTAAATCAATGATAAAAAAATTAACTTGGATTTGATATTTTGAAACACATTTTTTTCTAGTTCCCTTTAATTTCAAACTTAACTTAACAACCTTCATTAAATCACCCAAAATGCCAATAACGTCAAATAATGCCAGGCTTATTAAAAAAGAGAAGATTCAATGAATCCAAACCAGACGTGAAATAAAACATTTTTATTGCAATCAGTGAAGAGAGTGTTTTTTGCGTCAAGATAAACAAACTAGAATAATCTAAGATGTGGGGAATGCCAGGCCTCGACCGTGGTTAGGATTCTACGTTAAACTGTAGGTCCTCCATTTCATCTCACAATCACCCTACCGTTACATATTAGCGTAAGTGCGTATAGCCCGAATGGGTAGTAAGACGCGGTGATGAAAATAATAATAATAATAACAATCTAAGATTATCAATTTTTATTCGATGTAATGTCATTTAATTGCAAAAACCAGTTTAAGGCTGAAATTTTCTCATGTTAATTTTTCAAATCTTTTATAGTTCGTGTTTATATTTCACTCGTTTTTCATATACATATTTAGTGTATATATGTATTTTATATATCATATATAAGAGAAGTGTGTTTATTTGTAGTATATCTTGAGGTTATTGATTGACTTTTGGTGTACCAGCGAACTCAATTCTCATGAAAACGTTTGGTTCGAATTTGGTTACTTTGAATTATTTTTGATATCCCTTATATTTCGAATTGAAAAGATTCTATTGTAAAATCTTACGACTTACAAAAATAGCTTAATTTTAAAACAGACACGACTAGTCTCACAGCTGTTAATTAATCGCTGAGAGGAGTAAATCCCAATTTGACCGATATATATTTTTAGTGATGACGGGAATATAACCCAGGACTCTTAACTGAAAAGCCAGATGCACTATCATATGAGCTAAGAACCACTTCAGTGGTCAACTGGGTTAAGGCGTAACTCTTGCAATAGAATGGACCGCCGATGATGGGATATCGGGGTTTAAATTATGACCCAGTTTACCGATTTTTTCTGTATGCTCTTACACTTTCCCTCCAGGCAAATGCGGGTACACTTCTTTTAAATTTAACCCTACTCATTCCCTAAACTATTAGCGTGATTGTTACATATGTGTGAAACCCAAACGGGTATTAGAATGCGGTGATTAAAAAGATTTAAAAGATAACTTTTTTTAATTAATGAATAAAAGCTTCTTGTGAATATTTTAGGCCTATTTTTGAGTAAGTAATCTAATAATTGAAGAGTCCGTGAGCCATGAATATGTTGAACATCGTAATACATTGTCCATTTTACTGCATGCGTTTTTATTGCCGCTGCGCAAACATTTTAGGATAATTTATTTGATGAAAAAGCTTCACGTCATGGGGGGAAAAAAAAAGAGAAAAAAAAATTATAGTGTATATGCAGTATTTTGTATTTTATGTAAATTCATTTTTAATAATTGCATTAATTTTTTCCCACCATATGTGTATGTATATATGTGTATAAGCGTATAGAGTGAAAGCAATCTTGTTGAATGCGATTGTAATTATTCAACGCACGACGCGCGGAATCCATTGTTCCCTTTGAGTTATAATTGCTCGAGTTGAATGGGTCCATTAGCATGATTTGTCCCCTCGCAAAAGGTCGTGGTGTATGGTCTCGTCACGCGGGTACATGGGCATCAGGGTACATCTACTTCCTGGGTACCCCTACTAACTTCCCACCCAAAGGGTAGTTTATCGCAAGCACTTATAGTCCAATCTTGGCTGCTGTCCAAACTAGAACTGGTTATTTTGGTAATCTGAATCTCCCTCCTTCCCTCCCCCCCTTCCTCCTCAATCAGACTAGAGGCGTAACTATTTTTAACGAGTTTGACCAAACGATTTACGCGGACTTGTTAGCAACAAACATAGTTTATACTCCATTCACGGTAGGAGTTACTCTCTGAAAGGTCTTTTTTCATACCAATATCCTACTATATAATAGATTTCTGGTAAGGAAAAAGGCCTTTCAGAAAACAATTCCTACGCTGAACAGGCTTTAAATAGTAGGGTTTGTGTGAAGGAGCCTTTATAATGCGAAGCGAAGCATGAAAAATGTGAAACAAGATCAAAATTGAAGATGGGTTTTTATTGTTGTCACATAAAAACTTTTTTTTTTACTTTACCCCGCCCTTTTAAATAAATAAAGTTCCGCAACTACTTTATAAATTAAAAATGTTTTAATTGTAAATCTTAAAATAATATCATACATGTATGACATTGAAACACCCCTTCCTCCCACCCCCTGAGTTTGTAGTTCAGTCCGCGTGTTAGCCGATAAGGGTGTGTTAATTATATAAGTGACTGATTAAAAGACAAGGAATTAACAAAAATATCCGTCCGCAACGATACGTGATTACTGTCACTCTATAACGTGTTAGGTCTAGCCGGGGCTTGTCTGAATCTCCCACCGCGAAAGACAAAGTAATTTGTTTACATTTCCATTACTCACCGTATGAAATAAAAAAGGTTTTTTTTTATTTCCTAAGTTTTAAAGTCTAAATACTATGTTAAAAATTTACGATTTTGAAAAAATTTACGATTTTGAAAAAAAACCTTTTTCCAAAAAAAACAACTATTTATTAAATTCTCCCTACGCATGCGTTTCGAGGAGATGTGGTTGGTTTCGATACGACTTATCTCTCTGATGTTTCAAATTCCTGGAAAACCTGATGTATGTCTATATTTGTTTGCGGTCTAAGTATCAAACCACGACCCCTCCCACCGCTAACTCGGGCCCGACCTGGCTTTTAATTAATTTATAACATATATAGACAATATTTTAAAATTCTGGTTTTGAGATGCACACGCTCTCGTTCAAAGGAGCTATTTATGTTTTTAAATATCCTTCCTCTGCCTGTGGTAGATATCGCACAATGCTCATGACAAACAGACTCTTCATTTTATCAATACAGATAGAAGATAGATGTAGTGTTATTTAAAGTGCAGTTTCTTAGCCAACTTACTATCGGCACACTATGAACTGACACAGCAGGCAGGAGTCACTGGTCATCTATTTAGGAAAGAGACACCCCCCCACCCATTCCTCCAATGTTAATAACTATTTCTGGCCAATCCTATAATCGAAACCGGTATCTTCTGCTCACTAGGTATACCTTCTGCCTACTGGATCATGACTATTAGCACCTTAAAGTACAATTAAAATACAACTTAATAGCAGGGAACTAGGACAAGAAATCGATGTATTCATCTTTAAAGCTGTTCAATTAAACACCACGTGTAATAATTGACAGCAGCAGGACTCCTCGATTGGCGTATTACCACATAGTTTTTTTTAACACGTCCTACCACCCACCTGGGCTATACTCATTTAATTACATTAATGCAGCGTCTTCCTACTGGAGTTCCACGATGGATCGGCAGGTGTGCCGTGTGTTACGAAGGGTCGACGGGTGTGCCGTGTTTCAAAAAGGATCAGCAGGTGTGTCGTGTGTTACGAAGGGTCAGCAGGTGTGCCGTATGCCACGAAGGGTAAGCAGGTGTGCAGTGTGTTACGAAGGGTTGGCAGGTGTTCCGTGTGCCACGGCATATTGGTGTACCACGATGGACCAGCAGGTGTGCCATGTGTTACAAAGGGTCGGCAGGTGTGCCATGTGTTACGAAGTAGCAGCAGGTGGGCTGTGTGTGACGAAGGATCCGTAGGTGTGCTGCGGGAGTTTGGGGGAGTATAAAAAAGGAAACCGAGAAAAAAAAAATGACGAATATAAATAAAAAATTTTAAACCCATGATCACATTTTTTTAAATAACACAATTAATATAATTTTACCTATTTAACTTTTAAACACAATATTAATATTCATTATTTTAATGATACAATCTCATTAAGATTCATAGTGCGCCTTAACACTTTTAGCTCCTGTTTCTGTGTGCTGTGAGTTGAAAAAAGTTGAAAACCTCTGAACTAATGGGTACGAGAGAGAAAGGTAAACTGTATAGTAAATGAAGTGATGAAACTTTTTTTAAAAACAAAACCAAAACAAAAATAAACAGCCTCAGTACACCTGATCAAAAATGGACTCCCGTCATCCCGGCCACCGTTAAACCATACAAGACGAGTCTGAAACCTGGTCCGCGTGATCACAGGTGCAGGATACTTACGTTATAGTCGAACTTAACTGTCAGATTAGGATCTCCCTAAAGCAATATTCTTTTATATGGGATTTGTATTAAATTCGTGAAAGCTGCGGAAAGCACTAAAGGGCTTACTTAAAGGTGGGCGAAGATCCCCCCCCTTTTTTTTTCAAATGTTAATCGAAGGTTGAAACATGCGAAGAAAAGTCGAAGTACAGGATAAGGTTCTTGTTTTTGTCAATTGGAAAATAGTACTACTTTTAGTTTCTTAAATTATCAATTAAGTTCATCCAGGTAAATAGAAAGATTTAAAAACCATTATTTTATGATAATATTTATGAATTTATCTATGGTTACGTTAAAGATGTAATTTAATAAATAGTCGGTGTTAATGATGGAAATAAAGTATGTAGGGAAAAGACAGAAAGACTCAAAGGAAGAGATGGGAGAAGCAGAGATCAGAAAGTGCGCAAGAGGAAGGATAGTAATGGAAGCAGTTAAAGGTCGAGGAGGGGTGGAAGGGTAGAGGAAAATGGAGGTATTTTACAAAACTGACCCGGCTACAGGCTGAACACAGTTTATGATGACGAGTCAGACTTTAAAAAAAACCTGTTTAGTAGCTGTTCTATAAATGAGTACAATGTGTTAAATTTGTCATATTTAGCGAAATATCTCAAATCTGGTCATAATTTATAAAGGTTCTCTTCATTCTTCGAAATGTTTCGAAGATGCGAAGGTTTTTTTTGTAGGTATCTAAGTCGAAAAGAAGGGGATTTTACTCTTAACTTCAACTTCAACATTTTAAAGTTTTGCACTCCCATTAAGACTAGTAAAACGCATACCCCTCTAAAATAATCATAATATAGCTATATACATACATGATATTAAAACAAATATATTATTTTGAAATAACCAAGAGAAACATTGGAAAGCGTTATAAACCTTCTAGTTTCCAGAAGTTTTTATGGTTTCTAATAGTCAATATGTTACAGATTTACTCTTACCACCTCCTTTTCTTTTTCAACTCGTCCACGGACACATAAAACACCATCTCCTTTATTTTATACCCAACGTTGAGTGAAAACCACGTCTTTGTACATATTTTTTCCCCCCATCCGGATGACTAAGTTAATTGTGACACCCGTCTACTTCCTGCATTGTATGAATCTCTCTTGTCCTTGATGCCTTGTGGTAACTTTTATGAAGAGTATCTTTTCAAAACCTCTCCCCCTCCTCTCTAAATTTAAACCGCTATATCCCCCTTCCATACTTTCCACTCCTCTTTTCAACCATAGACACACACACACACACATACACTCACACACACCTCAAATTTATCTGTGCTTGGATACAAAAGCGTTAACCAACAAAACGTTATCAACCTGACGTAACTCTTCTTTACATTGCTGCCACGCCAAACCACATACTCGCGCTTAAAACTTCTACTTCTCTCTCTCTCTCTCTCTCTCTCTCTCACACACACACACACACACACACACACAGGTCTCTTTATTTAAAACTATCTGAAAGATATGCATGCCTTGTTTGGCCCTTATTACAAACATGGTTTGTATCTTCAGCGGCTTCATTTGTGATATCTTTTGTTTTTATTGCATAACTTATTTTCCTTCTGAATAGCTAGTTTTGTTTTGTTTTGTTTTGTTTTTCAGTCCTGTTCAAACTCTTCCTTTTATTTGTTTTGGGGAAATATTCACTTTACTTGCTAGCCTAGCTCTTTGTCAGTGTGTGCTAGCTACTCTATTAATTGTAGCCGTGAACATTTTCTATCTCGAAACTTTTTAACGGATCATTAAATAATTGTATGTACCCTTGGACGAAAAAATAAGGGGGGAACAGGGGGTTATTTTGTCTGTATCGAGTGATAAAGCAGAAACGCTTTTATCAATTTCGTTGAAAATTGATATTTGATGGTTAACTTATTATCTGCTTCAAGGCGAAATAGTTATTGTAGCTTTAAAATTAAGATTAGCTTACAAATGGCAGATTTTTAAAATTATCAAACAATTTTGTTGGGAAAAAATGTATACAGGAAGAGTGTTTACTGTTTAATATGTTTAAAAAAATAGTTTATTTTTTATTAAGCACACTTAAATAAGTTTTTCTAATCGATAACCAGTTTTCGAAAGAAAAAAAAAATCAACATTAATGAAATTATACGATATAGGGTCTTACCTTAAATTAATTTAAATAATTTTTACTTTCTCATTAATAAACTATTGTAATCGTAAAAAATTTCTATATGTAGATTATGATGAATCTCTATAATTGATATGCCCTTCATCCCAAAAAATGTGGGTCTTGCAATTCTCTCTGTTCCCATGTCTCTTTCTGTCCCTGGGCCAAGACGGTCGGATGGATTTTGTTCAAATGTAAGATTCAGATGATATATTGTCATACCTCATTAGTCATTACACTTTTTTTATTTTGACTCTGGCCCTCAAATTAAGGCTAGTTTTACTAACGATTGATTTTTCAGATCTCGAAATTTTCGAAATAAGTGTTCTATGATTTGGTTTAAAATCTGAAGATCATTCGACATGAGAAAATAATATTACACTGTATATTTTCACTTTTCTTTTTTTTAGAGAAAATATTGTTTAAATATTGTTTACATAAGAACTATTCGTGAAAATTTGAATTATCTTAAAGCTGGATTTAGGGTTTTGGTTCCAATAGGGTATTGGAGAGGTATTTTACATGATAAATAATTCTGTATATTTATTTTTCTTAAAATAATTATTTTAATTGCAGCTTACTGTTAATTTGTTTAGAAATTATCTCAAAAAAGCTTTAGTTATTTCGTTCAAAAATATTATCTGGGTGTTATTTTACATGATAAATAATAATAATAATAATAATAATAATAATGTGTGTGGATTTTTCTAGAATCTATTAATAATAGGACACCTAGTTTATTCTTGAAATATTTTAGAAGAATTGCATTTTTTTAGAATATCTCTGTGTGCTATACATTTTCGTATTTATTTATCTGGCTTTTTATTTAATTTTTGCTTTATTTTTCTTGGTATATCTCTAATTTTACATACATATGCTTTTCTTTATGTCTTCTCTTTCGCTGTGCCCCATCTCTTTAAATTCCCCCCTCCCCCATCTAAATTCGTTGTTCACCTGTATCATTTTGTTTTGTATTCTTCCCACTGTCCATCTAGTAATCTTTACTTCTCTTCGTTCCGCCTCTTTCTACCCCATTTTCTGTCTCTATCGCCGTTCACATCCTATTACACCCGGAGAGAGCATTTTACTCGACCACATGAATAATGCATACTCTCCCCCTCTCGCCCCTTAACCTTTGTCATCACACACTAAGCACGTGCGGGCCTAATGTCCCGCAACAAGAATCGAGCCAGGGGGCAACCTATCAAACCTAGTGTACAGTCCTCGCCAACTGGACCGAGTGAACTTCTACATTCCAGTCCATATTATTTTCATGGAACAGTTTTATCAACACATCGCGCGATGGCGTCATATTCAACCGTTCTCTACTGGAGAATTACATTAGGTGCCGCTTAGGATGGCTTATTTTCCCAAGCACCGCGTCTTATTATCCGTTTGGGTAGTACATTTATATACTAGTAACGCTAATGGTTTTTAGAGAGAAGGAAGGTTAAATTTAAAGGGAGTGTACCCGAATTTTTGTGGAAGGAGGATGAAAAACTATTTTTTAAACCCTCATTTCATCTGACTGAGATTTGAACCTTGATCTCCCCATCATCGGTGGTCTCGTCTACTACAAGAGTCGCACGTTAGACTATGCGGCCACCGAAGTGGGTGATGGTATTATATATTATTCTACATGTGGTGTAGTGGTCAGAGTTCCTGGCTACAGATCCAGAGGTCCCGGGTCGTTCCTCGTACCTGCCAGATTTCTCTGTGAAGCATTTGTTTTGGAACAGGGTCAAACTCAGCCTTGGGATGGCATATGAGGAGCTACTCTAATAAATAAGTAGTGGCTATGGTCTAGAAAAATGAGATTTACGGCCGGGGGATTATTTATGCTAACCACCTAACACCCTCTATTCGCAATTATTGAAACTATCTTCGCCAAAAGACGGTGGCCACTCGGTCGGTATAGCTCGCTTGCGGGATGACGCCATTAAGTTTTTTTTTAATGACAACTCAATGATTGACAATTTTTATTTTGCGTTGATCGTTTTGAAAAGAGGGATATTTATTTAAACTATAAGGGGGGTCTAGGACTTAAAGGTATGTATGGCAACGACATATCGATAAATAAAACACATATATTCATTTACAAAACAATCAATATATTTAAATCCATGAATTAAAATCCGATATATTAATTAATCTTTTTATAATTCATATGTGAGGAATGCCAGGTCTCCACCGTGGTTCGGATTCCACGTTAAACTGTAGGTCCTTCATTTCATCTCACAATCACCCTACCATTACACATTAGCGTAAGTGCGTATAACCCGAACGGGTAGTAAGACGCGGTGCTAATAATAATAATAATAATAATAATAATAATTTATAATTCATATATAGGGTCATGCTTTGAGGTTTATGAATATAATAGACTATACGATTACTTTTTTTATATATAAATAGATCAAAACAAGGAGTGTAAAGAAATATTTATGGCATTCAGAATGAACTTGGTGAGATGATCTGGGATGACAGCAATATAAGAGAGTGATGAAGAGAGTATTTTGAGAAATTGTATGGCGAAAACGTTGAAAAATCAGTGACTTAATGTCTAACCTCACTAGAAATATTTCCCTGTGATTGTGAAATTCTATTTGATAAAGATACACAGTCTTATTAGGGACGTGTGGGGCTAGAAGGCACCAGTCTCATACTTTCTCTTTTGCCGGTAGACGTGAATTAGGGATTCAAACCTTGTCACGTGATCTTTCATGCATTTTTTATCCCCCCATCCTCTCTACTAATAATTCAGGTACACGAACTCTAAGTTCCATATTAATCATTCTTATAGCTTTGATGTAAATGTGTGGATATACTGGACAGATATTAAGTCGTGGCCACAGATAAGGTATACATACACCAGGCACTCAGGCTTGTCTGAACTACATGATCCAGGTTGAGTCCTTGGACATTAGGGAGTGTTAGTGGTCGTTTCCAATGATTACAGCACTTACCAAGTGAAACAACTCACTTTCAAATCGTTATTTGTAAACGGGTGGCGGTCTGAACTCGAAAGTTCCGGTAACAGCGACCCCGCACCCCCCAACTAACCCCCTTACCCACCTTTAAATTAACAAACCTTTTTGGGTGACCTGGTGGTCTAGGGGTGAGGTGTCAGACTTCTATGCTGGGGTCCGGGGTTCAATCCTCGGTCCCGGCACAGATTTATCTGATTTTCAAACACTTCCTTCACCTCTGACAAGACATCTTGTGAATGTGAGTAATTCCAGGTCTCCACCGTGGTTCGGATTCCACGTTAAACTGTAGGTCCTCCATTTCATCTCACAATCACCCTACCATTACCCATTAGCGTAAGTACGTATAACCCGAATGGGTAGTAAGACACGGTGCTAATAATAATAATAATAATAATAATAATAACAAACCTTTTAAAACAAGTAATTAGTCTACCGTACTTGAAGACTATTTACAACTATACTATTTGGAAACAATCGCTTGGACAATATACAACCATTGCAATATAAGTTTTCTTTGTAATTTTCAGTCTAAGTATAGGAACGGGGTGGGGTCACTACCTGAAACTTGCTTTTTGAAAGCCGGTTGATTGACACTAGAAGGACATTTTTTTGGTCTGTTCTATATTAAATCCATCTTTAAAGTGAATTGTTTATAAAAAATGTCTGCTTGTGAGTGATGTCACTTGGGACTACAAGTTGTGATCTCAGTGTTGAAAGACTCAAGTTCTCCCAATGAACGGAACGCAGCCATTTTAACTTGGATGCCTCTGGGACGCGCGCGCGCGTGTGTGTGTGGTACATAAAAACCACGCCGCACGCGGTGGTTATGAGTAAATGTTTCCACGCTTGAACTTCCTTGTAACGTTTCATTATTTCGCGTCTCATCTCGTTTTGCAAGTCACTTTGTGAGTGTGAGATCTTAATACGGCCGTAGCCAAATTAGAGTCTCGTACGCGCGCATCATTACGAAACAAAGATAAATGACGCCCGTTATTAAAATATCTAAACTCGACGGTTCTGTCTTGGAGCGCTCCTGGATTCCCTTAATATGCAACCACAATAAAGATAGCTAGAGGAATAGGGGGAATTTATTTTAGTTGACAGAGCATAGTGAGGTTCCTGTTTTAACTCGACCATTTAGCATTTTGTCTGTCTGTGTGGATTATTATCTCCCATTAACTGCCAAATACGCGAACTATTTTAAACTAAATTTGGTAGGTATTTTCTTTGAGCTTATGCCGAACTAACCTAAGTACTAAGGAGGTTTTTTTTTAAATCGGGTGCTCCATTTCATTAGGTAGTCACTCAAAAGTTTTTTCGTCGCCATCAAATGAATACCTAGAGATTATTTTTCTAAATTTTTACCTATTTTGCGAGACTGACGTTTTAACATCGTGAACAATGGTTATCCTCTATGAATTTAATGCACTACTTATTTTTGAATTAATTGGTTTTCTATCTAATTTTATCACCAAGGAAAAATATCAACTTCTAATATAAGGAAAAATTAATGAAATAATTTAACTGGAAATCCAAAGAGAAATCTTAAGAATGTGGTAAAGATATTAATTAACATACCTACTAGTGTAAACTTTTTAACAATCATTATGTAATAGGTTAATCCTTTGCTTTAGGGTAAATACGCACACATTAGCTTGGAGGTGGGATGAAAAAATGACAGTGATTAAACAAGTGTCGTGAACCGATGCCTCCTTTCCAAGTCCACTGATATTCAATAAGGATACCACCCGCCCTGTTGGCGTAATTGGCTAACGTGCTAGTCATGTTTAGCTCAACCGCCGAGGATGGGGAGATCGAGGTTCGAATCTCGGTCGGGTGAACTGGGGGTGGCTTCTCCTAAATGGTTTTCTACTCTCCCTCCACACAAATGCGGGTTCACTTCCTCTAATTCAACCTTCCCAATTCCTAATCCATTAGCGTAATTAGTACTTAAAGCGTATATCCCGAACGGGTAGTAAGACGCGGTGCTAAATAATAATAATAATAATATTAATTTGCGTGTCTTAGCACTTATATACTTTAAAACATATACAACCATGTGACGCTATATATATATATATATATATAAATATATATATAATAATTATTTTTCTATCCTCCGAGTCGTTATACACGACTGGGTTATCTGCATGTTCACACTGAAAGAGCAGATATTTTAATGGTAGAGTTAGAAAAAATGCACCTTAAATTTTCGCAGAGATAGAGTAAGAAACCATTTATGGAGGGGAAAAAGCGCACCAGTGGTCATTCAGTCTAGATGTTAAGCCTCACGTAGCCTACTTAGCTTGTGACGAAGAGGTTTGGGATCGAATATTGACCGGAAGTTCTGAGGACTATTTTTCCTAAATAATTTTACATTCTTCTTCAATAGAAATGTGAATACATAAGATAAGACGTTAAACCAAAATTTCTTTAATAAAAAAGAAAACCAAAACATATATCCTGCCGTGATTCTAAGCCACTCAACAATCCCCATTACCAGAAAATATGATAAGATTATACTGATACCTTTACCCACAATGCCACACTAGTGTGACACCGCGGATAGCGCTCTATTTATTCTAACTTCATCTGCTAGAGTGGTCACAAACTCTAAGACATCTGGCTCGCAGTAGAGTGGTAGATTGCCAGCGACTACGAGATTTCCGGTTGAATTTAGGACAGGTGCAATTAATAAAGGAATATGGGGGTGCGATGGAATGTAGGAGAGGAAGTGGGGTTCCACATGTGGTTTATCATTGTGATATATAGATTATTTATACCCTCATATTCAAATGCACTTCCTTGAAATAGTTTGTTTACTCCTAGGCTTTAGATATAGATCTTTAAAAGTTTTAGTGCTAAACGTAATATTATATATATATACAGCAGTGAGCGAGTGCTAATCTAAGGCGTTAGATTCACATAGTAAAATATCGCCGGTGACTGGTGGGCCAGGGGTTGGTATCATTAATAGTAATAATAATATTTAGCACCGCGTCTTACTACCCGTTCGGGTTATACGCTTTAAGTACTAATTACGCTAATGGATTAGGAATTGGGAAGGTTGAATTAGAGGAAGTGAACCCGCATTTGNAAAACCATTTAGGAAAAAACACCCCCAGTTCACCCGACCGAGATTCGAACCTCGATCTCCCCGTCCTCAGTAGTCGAGCTCAACACGACTAGCGGGTTAGCACATTACGCCACCGAGGCGGGTGACACGCAAATGATGGAATGACATTTTGGAAGGATATACAACAAATAAGAGTTAAAATGTTAGTCCATATATTGAGACATGATAGTTTGACTAAGATAATTATAGAAGATGTGGAAGGGAAAATTCAAGAAGAAGAAGAAGACCGAAGTAAATGAATCAGATAGAGAACGATTATGGCAGAATAAGGTACAAAGATGTAACAAATTTGGTCCAGAAGAGAGAGAGAGAGAGTGAGAGTGTGGAGAGCCGCAGAAAAACAATCGCGAGATTGTTAGACCTTATGTTGTTTTTATCACTACAATACTGAATGGACTTAGAGGGTTCTTGTTCCACGACTTTCTTCACACGTCCGGGCCGGGCTAAATACATTTAATTACACTAATGGGGTAAGGACGAAGACGGTTGAATTAGATGAAAAGATATTCCCAGATACAAATTTTGATCTCAATCTTCAAGGTCCATTTCAAAAAAATTCAAATTTTCTTTAATTTGGGAAGCCACCTTTAAAATAATTTATTTTTGAAAATTAAACATCCATGCATAATACATACATGTAAAACATACATACAAATAAAATAGTCCCCTGATACTAATTTTGAACAAAATGGCTAGAGCTAGCTAGCTTACTATAAAATTAATTTTGATTGAAAACCAATATATATATATATATATAAATTAATTAATTTTATTTTACTGATGAGTGATCTTTTTATTAAATTTGAGTATTTCAAAAAAAATTGTTCTAACGATTTGGTTCAAAATGATTATCTCCTAAGTTTTTTATATTATAAATAGGCAATGATATAATACCATATTATTCAAATTGGTATTTAAATAATATATAATATGTATATAATTATATAATACTGAATATCAATTATATAATTTATATAATATTTATATTAATATATGATATTGAATATAATGTTATATAATATTATTTATAATACAAAAACTTATGAGATAACCATTTTGAACCAAATCGCTAGAGCAATTCCTTAAATACGCCAATTAAAAAAATAATCACTCATCAGTAAACGATCCATAAATGAGCTTCCCCCTCAATATCAAGTATATATTATTTTTCACCAAATATTAATTCTAAACAAAATGGTTGAAACCATTAAAAAAAACACTCTTTTACTGTATAAACTATCCTTAATTTGAGGGGTAGAGTAAAAAAAAACCTTCCTATGTATTTATTTATAACATTTAGATATGAAGTTTGAACAAAACTCATCAAATGGTTTCATATCTGTGGCCATAGGCAGACAGACAGACAACACTGTAAGATTCACTTTTTTTTGTCTTCGGACACACACAAAAGTATAAGATTTATCATCAAACCCTTCCTTCACCTCTGACAAGACATTTTGTGAATGTGGGGAATGCCAGGCCTCCACCGTGGTTCGGATTCCACGTTAATCTGTAGGTCCTTCATTTCATCTCACAATCGCCCTACCATTACACATTAGCGTAAGTGCGTATAACCCGAACGGGTAGTAAGACGCGGTGCTAATAATAATAATATAAGATTTATCATAATATCAAGGTCAAAAAATTTTACAATTACAATACTTTCTATTGATATGAGAAAATAAAAATGTCTGTTTAAAAAAATTATTAGTCATAATTATTATTTTTATCATTAAATTATTATTTGTGTCATCTTCACAAGCTTTACTTGATAACGTGACTCTCTTAAAGCTATAATTATGTTTAATAATTAATTATCCTAACATCCTTACGTGTTCACGAGCCAATGTAGGCGGGAACTTTTGTTCAAGAACTCTTGCTAAAGTAGGTTGAAGTTATTTGACGTCTCCTCTTCTTGGAAAGACGGGGGAAGGCATTTCATTTCGTGCAATATTTATGTGCAACTCTTTAAGAGTTGACAGTCACCTTGATGAAAATCTTGCGTCTAGGTAATTCAAATAGTTTATATATATATACACACACAAACGGTATGTATGTATATAAAAGATGTATACATATATACTTTGTAATTTTGTATTTCAAGGAAGGGTTATTACTGTACTTTACTTTGAATACCAACTTATCCCAAGGACTTGAAAATGTTTACTTAAAAGCCTAAGTTGGTCTTTAGGAAATTATGGCCTGATTATTATTAGGTTGAACCCATACAAAAAATAGTAAGCATTAACCATCGTGGTTACTAGAGGGGGTACAATTTATATAAGGTGACCTGGTGGTATAGGGATAAGGGGTTGACTTCTGTGCTGGAGGTCCGGGGCTCAATCCTTGGTCCCGGCACAGATTTATCTGATTGCCAAACCCTGACAAGACGTGTATTATTCACAACTGGTGAATGTGTGGAATGCCAGGTCTCTACCGTGGTTCGGATCCCACGCTAAACTGTAGGTCCTCCATTTCATCTCGCATTCACCCTACCATTACACATTAGTGTAAGTGCGTACAACCCGAACGGGTAGTAAGACGCGGTGCTAATAATACAATTTATATATCCAAGTTGAAAGAGTGGGGTTATACAGAGTGTCCCAAATAAAACCGGCCCCAAACGCACAATAATTCGAGGTTTGTGTTCGAAATATTCACCACCAGTCGCTATGCATCGTTTCAATAAATGGACGTTTACTAGTAAGCGCGCAGAACTAGAAATAGGGGCTGGTGGCACACATTTCAAACACAGAAGCTTGGGACAGGTTTTTATTTTGGACACACTGTATTAAGAGCCTATTAATACTTGAGCCAATTAACTGCTAAACTAACTATACACTAATTACGTTCAAGCCATAAATAGCATCTAATTTCTGTTTTCAGAATGTTTTCATTTTACAAATTCGCAAATGGGGAGTCAGTTTAATAGTTTTTTTCAATTTTATTGTATTTTTAATTACTCAAAACTATTCGGCTGGAGAAAGTATTGTGATCGTAAACAATAGGATTCGATATTTTAGTGTTTTTTTTCTTTCAATTTCTTCTATCTAGAACCAAAACTAGAACCAAAACCATTTTACTTATAGTGCTCAAATATGGGGTCTAGGGCTTTCATAAGGATCCCTAGAAGGATTTTTGAAATAAGATATCTAACCCTAAGGCTAAGGATATTTTTCGAAAAGGCGGAAAAAAGGCATTTTATAGAAATCCGTTCCAACGTCTTACATTAAAAATTATATTTAGACACTGTTTAATAGCACTAACAAAATGGTGCATCAAATTTTTCCAGGAAAATTACTTCGAGGATACATCATATGAAGAGATATATCCAAATTTGATATCTGCAAGTCTTTGAGATACGAAATAACTTACTATAGCAAAATTATAGAACTAGTACAAATAAAAATAAACTTTTATTTGAAATAAATTTTTAGCAAACCAATAATTTCCGAGCTATAAGTAAATATTTTTTTAAGAATGTGGTATTTTAAATGGGGAGTTGATTAGGTTATTTTCTGAACAGTGGCATTCCTTTCTTTCAATATATTTATGCAAGAGTAATAATTTATGCCCTTTTTTGGAATGTGATGCTCTTTTTTTCCTGTATGTTTTCGTAACAATATCTATGCTTTTTTTTAAATCACATATCTTACGAGTTTTAAGTAACCTTCATTTTTAGGCAAAGAAGTGAGAAAATTTGTTAAAGTGCACCGTACTCTCTATTTAAAATATGGTAAAATGGTTTCTATAGAAACAATTCAATGGGTTGTTTCTTAAATTACCACGTTACGACTTATAGTTCAAGCTCTATTACCTACCTAAGTTAGGTTATATGAGTGTCTTCTGTTTTAAATCGAAGCGAAGTTTAATCGATTAATGTTAACTATTCTTCTAATTCTAATCACAGTTCAAATATTAAAAAAATAGTTTAATGTAGAGTAAAAATACTATTTTTTACAGCACTATATATAATATAATTTTTAAAATTCTATATTTAAAAACTAATTAAAACATTTTATCTTAATATGATTAATTAAAATATTATTACAAGATGTAACTTAATTATTTTAGTTTTTTTAATGTAATCATTAATGTGTGTGATGGAAATAAAAAAATAAAAAATAATTCAAACACATTTTTTGCAACGCTTCGTAATTGTCGAATTCAAAATTTCACTTTCGAACCAAACATTAAGCGAACGAATTTATGAAGCCAAGTCGAAGTATTCGAAGCTTCCCACACCCCTTATATTTATTTTAAAAAAAAATCCATCTACACTCTACTTTAATTAGGGAATACCATTTTTGTCAAATACGTGAAACAATGTTTCATTAATTTTTATTATTGTCAAGTATTATTATTATTATTATTATTATTATTATTATTATTATTAGCACCGCGTCTTACTACCCGTTCGGGTTATACGCACTTACGCTAATGTGTAATGGTAGGGTGATTGTGAGATGAAATGGAGGACCTACAGTTTAACGTGGAATCCGAACCACGGTGGAGGCCTGGCACTCCCCACATTCACAAGATGTCTTGTCAGAGGTGAAGGTCAAATATTAATACATACAAACTTATGTTTTCCTTCTATAGTAAAAATATATACTAAGAAATTAGAACAATTAGGATTATTGAATAAATCAATAACTACTCAAAACCTAAATCATTCTCTACTATATTGGTGTGTCAGTTCGGGTTTGTGTGTGTTTTCTTCGCCCTTATATTCTTCCCTAATATCCTAATATATTTATTGATGCAGTAGAGATGATTCAAGTTAGAATTTAAAAGAGTTGTACCCTCATTTGCGTGAATGTAAAGTAGTAAATAAATGTATGAAAAAATCTGTAAATATGCGAATTTCCAATATTAGGCCGAAAGCTCAGTGAATAAAAATCCACATACAGTTATGTAATCCCGCCACGCTCCTGTGTGTTTCAGGTTACAGCACTACCCTGGCATCCCACACGCTACGTCACCGTCAGCGCGGCCCCTCCGGCTTGCCGAGGCCCTCCAGAGATGACGGCGGGGAACCCCTCGAGTCTAGCAGTAGGCCTAACGACACGTTCACCTCCTATTCTTCTTCTTCGTCTGTCACATCCTCCCCCTCTCCAGTCCCACCCTCCTCTCTCCCGCCCCGCGAGGTCACTGTCAGCCAACACGAGGAGGCCCGACTGACATGTGACCTCCCGGCCGACTACTCCCGAGGTGGCGATGACGGTGGTTCAGCGCCACCCAGGTTTGAGCCCGTGTGGCGCCACGGCGAGGAGGTGGTGGACGCCGTCAAGGTGTCCGGGTCGATGCTGGGCAGGGTGGGATCCCTAGGCCACCGGTTCACCAGGGACTCCATCACGGGGCAGCTCAACATCGCCAACGTGAGGCTGGACGATGACGGGCTGTGGAGGTGCGAGGACAGGGAGCCGGTCACAGGAGCGCTTCTCGCGACGTCCGCGCCGATACGCCTCGTGGTCCTTGGTGAGTGATGCTCAACCCTTTGTGTCCTTCCTTATCTATCTCTTTCTATATCAATACATGTAATAAAGTCACGTGGTCACGTGGTCACGTGGTCACGTGGTCACGTGGTTTCTGTCTGCCTGTCCAGAGTTTCCGATAAACTACAAAGCTAAAACTGTGCACACGTTACTTAGTGACGTCATCTACTGGATTTTTAAGCTATTTTGTGAAGCGAGGTGCATCTTATTCTGACAAACTGAAGCGCTTTAAATACCGTCACACTTAGAAGCCAATTAAAGAAATAGTAAAGAAGGGAAGAAAATGATCATACCAGCCTTAATGGTATCTTGTTTAGCTCTCTGATAGCACTTCCCCTATTCCACTGACGAGTATAAACACTCACTCTACTATTAAAGCCTAATCTGCATTGGCTTGCATTTAATTGTTTCTTATTATATATAGACATATCTTTCTACTGACTTTTTAATATGTATCTTGACAAGAAGATTCCTATTGGTTATTTTATTGAATAAATCAAATAACCTGAATTGTAGACTATTAAAAATAAATATTTTTGTAAAACATTTGAATATTTGATAAGGAACGTTTAAGATTATTTATACAATAAAACTCAACTTTTAGTTAAGATCGGTTGTACAAGTTGTATTAATTTAGCGTGAAAGACATAAATATGTAGTGTACAGTAATAATATTAATGCACATTATTTGATTAATATTCTAAGAGATTGGTAATAACAATTACAAGTTATAACTCATTCTAATAAAGAAATCTTGAAATTGTAACAAACGTCTAAAAAGTTCAATACATTAAAAAAATGTATACTTTTGAGTCAATTACATTTTAAAAATATTTAAAAACCACAAAAGATGATGTTATCATGCATATATTTCGTATTTTATTATTAATTTGAGAGTAGCCAAAACAAGTTATAAAGTTTAAAAAAATAAATAATATATAAAAAAACTAGTTTGTTTCTTATCTGAATTCCCTGTTCCTTGGTACCGCTGCAAATGCTGCAACGTTATAAATACAACATGTTTCGATGTTACGAAGGCGTCATCCTCAGGTCTGATGAAAGAGAAAGAGAAAAAACACAAAATCAAATTATGATCAAAGGTTAACCAATGTTATATAGCATGCGAAGTTAGGGATGGTTAATAGATTGTAACAACGAGAATTGATAGAGATGAAATAGCATATTTACCAGACCTTGAAGCCATGTAGTTGAGTGTTCCATGATAATTTCTTCGAATATTAATCAAATAATGTGCATTTATATTATTATTCTACACTACATATTTATGTCTTTCACGTTACACTAATAAAACTTGTACAGCTGAACTTCACTAAAAGTTGAGCTTTATTGTATAAATAAAAATAAATATACTTACAAAAAAAACTATTTCAATATAAAAAAAGTGACAATGTAAGATTATTCATAGAACAGCTTCGAAATCATTAAGTAGGCAACGTCGCTAAATAATAATTTGCTTCCGGAATTTTTTTCGTTATCTATCTCCTAGAATTTATTTTTAATTTAAGCTTGTAAGTCGTGCTCTGATATAACATTGTGATCAGAGAGCTCACCCTCTGGTATTGTTACTATACCTCGCCTCAGACATAAAAGGTTGTCACGAGCTTTGACATTTACTCGGCCAAACATCCCTTCACACATCAGCCACACACACACACACACACACACACACACCCTTTGTCGGTACCATCTGCTGAGACCCCCTACCATCCCTGAACCTCCTCCCCTTGCTTTCCGAGCGAATACTCGTATATAACACGTGGGGGCGGATTGCAGAGATGGACGTGCGCTTCGCCGCGTCTGGTCCTGCCCGGGACTGTCGGGCATTAGTGCGTGGTTGCGCCGCCCGCTAAACAGCAAACAACGCTGCATGGTCCGTGACAGATTCAGTAGCAGGGGTGTGCCAAACTCGCCGTCACTGAATGGGCACTCTGGACACAGTAAGCACCATGGAGTATTATAAGCCTTTATAGGAAACAAGTAACAGAAAATAAGCCTACAATATTGGGTGCAAGATAATGAGCAGGACCCCTAATTTTAAAACTTGCGAAACTCGCAACTCATGAACTCGCAAATCACAGGCTATACCAAAACAGAACTAATTTTGAAAGGTTTATACTGTCGTTGTTTTGCTTGCGAATGAGTTTTCAATCTGACAACACTGTAAAACCATGACGTGCCAAAGGATTGAGGCGATGGGATGCCACAACGCGCCATCGTACAAGATACGTAGCTGAAAGTAAATACTATTATTGTATTGGGTGCATAATGTAAAACGATTTGTTTAGTTTTATTAGGAAACCATCTTCCAGTTGTTTGCATCTAAGTTTGTTGTCTCAAAATGTTCTCAGGTTATATGAGTAGAAGTTAAACCGTCCTACTCAATATCTACTTTAGCTTACTTATTAGTACGCTTTTCGATCCCAACTGGAGTCAATTATTTAATTTTTTTATCTTAATTTAAATCACTTGTAAATAATTAGAACTCAGTAAAATATAATTTTATCCTCGCTACTATTTTTAAAACATAAATACGCCCTAAAGGTTTTTACTATGCAAATATTAATTAGCTTGCTTAGCCTTATTTATAAATGTGTACATTTTTATGTCATAAAACCCATTAATTTAATGTATAAATAATCACTTGCACACAAGGTTTCAAAACTAATGTACTGTTTTTAATGTACTACCTTGTTAAATTATTTTTAATGAAGAATATTAAGATAGTCTAGGTGGGCTCAAATATCTTGTATACTTCTATAAGAAATATTTAAAACAAATTATATGCTTACTACTACAATAATTTAGAATTAAAGTTCTTTTTTCATTCTGATAGATTAAAAATAACAGAGATTACAGGACTTGAACACGCGAACTTTAAATTTTGAGAATATAGCTCTACTAGCTCAACCACATTGACGGTTAAATAAATTTGAAAAAATTAAGATATATTATTATATTTTCACACAAAAAAAATTACATTTATTGAAGGATTGAAGTGTACAAAGCAATCATAATTTTTTCTTCTGCAAATCTATTTTGTACAATGGAAGGTTTATTTCAACAAAATCACTCTCAGAAGGTTGCAACCGAAGAGGGGGGTGGCATCCATTTTGTTATATTATGCTTTACTCGACAGACAAGCCCTGTCTCGCACGGTGTGAGGCTGGCGAGTAGAATCCGCTCGCTATTCGATCGTGTGACGTCAGTTTTTGCAGCGCAGACGTTTCAAAATTAGGGGTTTGCGAGATTGTGTGTGAGATGAGAGAAATACTCTAGCGACTCGCTACTCGCACGTTTCAAAATTAAGGGTCCAGAAGTGAGGAGGTCATGCTGAATACAAAATAAGCAGCCAATTAAGAAGCCAGAAAGCATAAAACAGCAGAAAACAAGAGTCCATTTTGAGAACAAAATAAGCAGCTGAAAATAATCACCGTCAAATTATAAATAACAGATTCAAATGAAAAGTAAAGGTAATATTCGGTAAAAAAAAAAA
>CABFOW010001598.1:77148-107246 GCA_902141385.1 Timema californicum
AAGAAATTAAGAGGACATATTTGGAACAACATAAGAAGAAATTAAGAGGACATATTTGGAACAACATAAGAAGAAATTAAGAGGACATATTTGGAACAACATAAGAAGAAATTAAGAGGGAATGTTTTGAACATAAGCATAAAATTAAAACCTATAAATGTAACTCTTTAAACAGTCATAAATAAAACGTGCCTAAAATATAAGACAATTTTGAGTATTTAATGTTTTTTTAAATATACTTGAAAAATTACTAAGATGATCTATTTTGTATATTGAAAAATTACACATGTAAACGGGAATTGAAACCAGGACCTTTGGATTAAAACGCCAACGCTCTAATCTCTGAGCTATTTAGGAGTCTTACCGTGCACAAAATATATATTTAGATGTGGCTATAACCGTAATTAACAAATATAATAGCTTGGCTAATTAACAATTAATCACTAAGAGGATAGCTTTTTATAGTGTTAATTTCAAAACAATATAGGAAGCGAAGTGATTTATAGCAAAGTTTAAAATAAATTGGTCTTTACAACATAACTTTTTATGGGTCTAAATTTGAATTTTCGATTTAATTCATTTCGTTTGACTATGAATATGCTAAATATAAATTACGCATTCCTCTGTCGTATTACATTTTAATAATTATAACTAAAATAAATTATGGTTATATGAAAACACCATCGGGTTCACAGCTAACAGCCCAACTCCTTTGATGTTGCGAAGATCTTGTGTTAGTATGGTGATGTGGTGGTTAATTGGTCTCCTACCTCCCCTTCAAACCCCCAAATAACATGGTCGAGACAAGATACCCTGGTGTCGCTTGACGTAATCAGACTCTCTTCACCCCACTCCCTTTTCACTTTTGCAACACTAATTATTCATTCCCCCGTTTGACCCCAAACGACCAACCACGGTCAGAAACATCTCATACAAGGTTTTGAGAAAAGAAGGGGTGGGGGGTTGGAGGGTGGTAAGGGGTGAGTGCTAACTCCAAGGCTCCTCCCCCAAACTCGCCCCTCCCCCCCCCCCCACCATGGCAAATGTGAACGAAGAAACTGAGGCTGTGTTGACCCTAATTTGAAATTCTTGTGATGTTTCGCGCTGTTTCATGACGTAATTTGACCGAACGGAGCCGAAGTAAGATTCGGGCGTTTTCTCACAGTTAGGTCACATTATCGCTTTCTCATATGTAGAAAATCGCTTCGGTGGCCGCGCGGTCTAACGTGATACTCTCGCAGTAGATTAGACTGCTGATGAGGGGGAGATCAAGGTTCGAATCTCGGTCGGGTGAACTGGGAGTGGTTTCTCAAAATAGTTTTATAATCTACTTCCAGGCAAGTGGTGATACACTTCCTCTGACTATATCCTTACAAAACCCTAAAACCACTAGCGTAATTAGTGCATAGGTTTATAACCGGAATGACCCGCCTCGGTGGCGTAGTTGGCTAACGCACTTGTCGTGTTGAAGCTCGATTGCTGAGGACGGGGTGATCGAGGTTCGAATCTCGGTAGGGTGAACTGGGGGGGGGCGGTTCCTAAATGGTTTTCCAATCTCCCTCCACGCAAATACGGGTTCACTTCTCTTAATTCAACCTTCACAATTCCTAATCCATTAGCGTAATCAGTACTTAAAGCACATAACCCGAACGGGTAGTATGACGCGGTGCTAAATATTATTATTATAACCGGAATGGGTAGTAAGACGTGGTTATTACAAAAATCAAATGTAAGAAGTGTTGTAGTTTTGAAAAATGTGGTCCTCAAGACAACGATGGGTGACGTGATTTCATGTGCCCCCTGGATTTAGAAATAATGATTATTTCTATTTGGTCTGTTTCTCTATCTTCCTGTATAACACTCTCTTTACCCGGGACGACAGCCAAAATAGTTTACTGATGTTTGAAAATTCGAAATATTTCAGAACAAATCTAGTCATTTTGTTTAAAATGAGTATCTGGGTAGTGTTTTACCTGATAAAAAAGAGTGTATCTTTGTTTTAGAAAAAACATTTAAGAGTTGTTAAATGTTGACTGATTTCAGAAAATTTAATTTATTTTTTCGAATTAAAATTAACATTTTTGTTCAAAATTCACATCTGATGGGTGTTTTATATGATTCTAAGAATTATGTTGAAACTTTTTTTTCTAGGAATAATTTATTTATTGATAGCGAGCGTACTGCAAATATTTTTATACTTCTTCTCAACCTCTAGGAGAAAAGTATTCTGATTAACAATAATCAAACTCAAGATTTTGATAAATATCTATGTTTTATGACTCACCTAAACAGAAATAGTGGTTTTCGCAATGCCGTCTGTCTGTCAGTGTGTCTGTTTGTACCTCAGACTAGAGCCGAAACAATTATACCAATCGGACTAGAACATGGTATTTAGGGGTTTCATAGCCCCCACCATCGAGGAGTTAATGGAATCAAATATATAACCCTAAAATTAAGGGTAGTTTACTGAAAGCAAAATACTTTGATTCTAAGAACAGATTATAGGAGATATTCAACTTGAATCCCACAGATAAATGTTAATATTGTAGTATCGATAAAAGCATGGAGGTAGCAATGTCTACTGTTCACAGAACTACTAGTAAGACTGTAGTAACGATAATAACATAGAAGGTAGCAATGTCTACTGTTCACATAACTACTAGTAAGACTGTAGTAACGATAAGAACATGAAAGGAGGGAGGTCTACTGCTCGCCTCAGGACCCAACGTTCTTGGGTTCAAACCTAACTGGGGTCAAAGGATTTTTTTTGGTCGATAAATATCCGTAACACAACTTACTTTGGAGGTGAAATAAAGCCATTGCCTCCATGTCGACCGTGGCATGTAAAAGAAAACAAACCTGAAAGGTGTTTTAAATCACCTTTCTCAGTAAAATTGGTATGCTCTTTCGCTCTCGATCATAGAAATGCTCGTGGGTCGATATCAGTCTGTTTATAAATTGCCCGTTAAATATCTCAAGTAAAAAATAATAATAATAGTTACTCGAAACATTCATGGGTACTTTCACATACACACGCATCATTTCTATTTATTTTTTATACTTATGAAAAATTCTACAACTGCATTTTGTCCCCTAGCTATACGAAATTCAAGGGTGTGTGCTCACACACACACACACACACACACACACACACACACACACACACACACACACAATTTTAAATAGTCACGCACGCAGAGTTTTCTCGTTGTAAAGCAATTTTCCCCACAGTTGATTTAAGCGGCTTCTAGCCCTAAGGGTAGGAGCAAGGTTGGTCTGTAAGGGTTTGGTTGTTGGGGTGATTTGGGAGGGTTGGTAGGAAACTAGTTTGTTGACTCGCTGAACGTAACCTCTGACTTCTAAAAAAAAAACTCTTGTTGGTCGGTCGAAACGAAGGTTACTTGTGTCTATCCCTCGCTGCAATGCCCATCCTTTAACTAGTTTACGTGATGAGAAATAAGGTTTGAGCTTGTGTTTTGTTTTTAACTTGTCTTCTTCACCTCAACACCATGTTTATTTGCCTACGTTATTCCTCTCTGTTTCCTCCGAGGATAAAGTACACTGGAATAAAATAACGAGCACAAACACAGAGTGGGAAATGACTTGGAAAAATATGAACGGAAGAGTAAATGAAAAGATAAATAAGTAGCTTGAAACGTCAGAGAATAATATTAACTTAGAGGAAATTATAAAACAAATTAGAAGCATTGAAGTCCAAAGAAGAATTTAAACTGGAGCGTAGATTAAAAGATATAAACGAAGCATAGACGAACTCAGAATAATATAAACCTGAAAATAAATGAGACGATAAATATGAAATATTTAAAACTGTAGAAGAACGTAAACTGTAGAGGAAATAGAAAAGTAAAATATATTAAGCATTTTAAACCGTAAATGAATGTAAACTGAGGAAGTAATGAGAAGATAAATATGAAGTTTTGAAAGCCAAAGAAGGAAGTAAACTGGAGTGGAAATTTTAAAGTTAAATATGAAGCATTGAACCTCACAGATAAATTTAACCTTGAGACGAAACAGAAGATAAATATAAAGCAATGAAGCTCATAGAGAATTGTGAACTTGAGAGTAAATAAGAAGATAATAATTATGAAGCATAGAGGAATGTAATCTGGAGAGGAAATAAGAAGATAGATATGAAGCATTGAATTTCCTAGAGGAATGTAAACTGGAGAGGTAATAAGAAGATAGATATGAAGCATTGAATCTCATAGAGGAATGTAAACTGGAGAGGAAATAAGAAGATAGATATGAAGCATTGAATCTCATAGAGTAATGTAAACTGGAGAGGAAATAAGAAGATAGATATGAAAGCATTGAATTTCATAGAGGAAGGTAAACTGGAGAGGAAATAAGAAGATAGATATGAAGCATTGAATCTCATAGAGGAATGTAAACTGGAGAGGAAATAAGAAGATATATATGAAGCATTGAATTTCATAGAGGAATGTAAACTGGAGATGAAGTAAGAAGATAGATATGAAGCATTGAATTTCATAGAGGAATGTAAACTGGAGATAAAATAAGAAGAGAGATATGAAGCATTGAATTTCATAGAGGAATGTAAACTGGAGAGGAAATAAGAAGATAGATATGAAGCATTGAATTTCATAGAGGAATGTAAACTGGAGAGGAAATAAGAAGATAGATATGAAGCATTGAATTTCATAGAGGAATGTAAACTGGAGAGGAAATAGGAAGATATATATGAAGCATTGAAGCTCATAGAAAATTGTAAACTGGAGACGAAATAAGAAGATAGATATGAAGCATTGAAGTTCATAGATGAAGAAGGTAAACTGGAGATGAAATAATAAGATAGATATGAAAAATCCAAATACCTGATTGAATATAAACAAATGACAAAATTATCATATCAATAAAACTCGAAGAAAGGTTCTAAGTACGCTCTGTTCACCATGAAAAGTAGCAGTCCTACCTCAACGTACGACACTTTGACCTTACATTATAAACTATACCATGGTGGAATGCATAACGGTAAACTTTTCACCCTACGGGGTAAATGAAGAATACACATAATAACTGAAAATTGGTAGGACATATTGAACGTTTGAAATTTCCTGAAAGCTTGCATTTTGTAATTTAATCTCTACCTATACTGTAGTATAATATTAGTTATTATTTTTTAAGAGGGACGTAATTTTATTTGGTAACGGATACAGATGTCTCTGAATAAACATTTGAATAAAATTAATAATTTCGTTTAAAAAAATGACATGTGTACATGAGAGTTGAACCCCGGACACGTGTCCAGGTGTCATTTCTCGACTAAAGTTAATTTTATGAAAGATTAGTCTTTCAGTCCGGAAGAGGAATGGCGCTGTTCGCCAGTCTTTTGTTTATCCCATTTCTCCAAGATGGCACCGTGCAAAGGCCAAACCCGCTACCTGCACCGGTGGACACGATTACAAGGACGTCAGTCTCGTCTTGTCTGGTTTGCCTAAGACAAAGATGTTGGGTGTTTGAATTCCTTATAACGTTTATAAATGTGTGTAATTGAATCAAAATATTTTTATAATATATTGATTTTTTTTGTATCTACAGTATTGCTTTGAGGCATTTTTTTAGGTATTTTTTTTACTCATATTCATTGTACAGCGAGTTTTTGATTATAAAACTTAAAAAATAAAAAAATACACTTTACAGAAGGGCAAAAGACACACCAACAAAAATAATTACAAACATCGCAAAAAAAACAAAAACTATTTTTTAGGAGAAAGGGGCGAACTAGAAATTTAATTTTAATCTCAAAATTTATTTGAATTATAACAATGTGCTATGCTCTGCATGCATGATCAAGTAAAAAAACAAACTAAAGTTTAATAATTAGAAATAAAAAGTAGCTACGAGTTTACCCTGATTTTGGTAGAAAGAACAGTATTTGGTGTTTACCAAAGTTACCAAAAACTATTTTAATATATTCATACATCAAGCCTGCAGCTGTCACTTTTGATATATTTTATCGTCACCTATAAAATAACACAAATAATGTAGTAAAAATATTTTCAAATTTGTCTGCCGTAAATAAATATGTTTACATTTATTTAACTGTTATTAAAAAAAATCATAATAATAGTTCGTAAAAAGGCCCAAGATTTGATTGGGAATCCAGTTTGCACATCACTAGAATGTGAAGGCGATAGTTATTATGTCATACACAGCATTAATATTGTATTTTATAACAATACAACACAACCTTTAAAGTGTTTAAATAAGACTATACACCATCATAATATGTTTCTCGATCTATACACGCATTTTTACACTGATAGGGCTAGGATGGGGAAGGTGGGATTTTCATAGGCAGTGTATCCGCATTTATGAGGAAGAAAAGAGAAATTAAAATATTTTATCGATTTTTTTTAAATATCTGAAACATCCGACTGGGATTCAAAACCAAACACACACACACAGCCCCATTGGTAAACCCATACGAAATGATACTGACGCCTTTGTCCGCGCGCGGGTTGCGGTCTATAATTGAGGGTTTTCACGCAACGGGAGAGCCAGGAAAGCAGAGGAAATTTCGTCAAACATTAATAAAAATATCGGGTTATTCTGGATATTTGGGTCATTTTATTAAAAGCTTTAACCGCTTCGGTGACCTGTCGGTCTAGGGGTAAGGTGTCAAACTTCTGTGCTGGCGGCTGGCGTTCAATCCTCGGTCCTGGCACAGATTTATCTGATTACCAAACCCTTCCTTCACCTCTGACAAGACATCTTGTGAATGTGAGGAATGCCAGTCCTCCACCGTGGTTCGGATTCCACGTTAAACTGTAGGTCCTTCATATCATCTCACAATCACCCTACCATTACACATTAGCGTAAGTTCGTATAACCCGAATGGGTAGTAAGACGCGGTGCTAATAATAATAATTTAACCGCTTCGGTGGCCGTAACATCTAAGGCGCTTATTTCACAATATACTAGACTGCCGATGATAGGTAGATCGGGGTTCGATCCCGGTAGAGTGAACTGAGGGTGTTTTTTACTGAATGGTTTCTCACTCCCTCCACGCAAATCGGTTACACTTCCTCTAAATTCAACCTTACTCACCTCTAGCCCATTAGCATAATAAGAACATAAGCGTACAAGAGGAATGGGTAGTAAGACGTGGTAAATAAATAATACACATAACATGCTGTCATGGCGTGGTAGAGTGTGTCATAGCTTGAGTGTCATAGCTTGAGTGCGTCATAGCTTGAGTGCGTCATAGCTTAAGTGCGTCATAGCTTGAGTGCGTCATAGCTTGAGTGCGTCATAGCTTGAGTGCGTCATAGCTTGAGTGTGTCATAGCTTGAGTGTGTCATAGCTTGAGTGTGTCATAGTTTAAGTGCGTCATAGCTTGAGTGTGTCACAGCTTGAGTTCGTCATAGCTTGAGTGTGTCACAGCTTGAGTGTCATAGCTTGAGTGTGTGGGTAGTAAGTGTACGCCCGTTACAGTTGGTTCCAATCGACCTCGGTATTGAGTGCGTCATAGCTTGAGTGCGTCATAGCTTGAGTGCGTCATAGCTTGAGTGCGTCATAGCTTGAGTGCGTCATAGCTTTAGTGCGTCATAGCTTGAGTGTGTCATAGCTTGAGTGTGTCATAGCTTGAGTGTGTCATAGCTTGAGTGCGTCATAGCTTGAGTGCGTCACAGCTTGAGTGCGTCATAGCTTGAGTGCGTCGGTAGTAAGTGTACGCCCGTTCCAATTGGTTCCAATCGACCTCGGTGGTACTGTGGTAGAGTTCCCTCCTCACGACCTCATGTTCGTGAGTTCAAACCCTCCCGGTTTCAAAGTATTTTTCTTGAGAGATACAAGCCCAGCCAATCAGATGTCGTTCTCCATCTGGCGGTACTCTCCATTCTTTTTGTATTGTCTCTCACATTAAGCAATTTTATGATAAATAAATTTTCTTCCCTCGATGTTTCGATTCAAATTGTCTGAAATAAATATATAAATTCCTTGTTGAAAACCTTGGAAAACAATTCTAATAAGATAATAGTGGCAACCCTGTTATTGTTCTTACCGTACCCTAAATGTCCAAGCACCGATAATAAGTCATCGGAACGGGGGTAGGGGGGTAGTCCACAACTTTGGCAAAAAAACAAACAGTTTTGCGTTCGTAGGGTCATTTTGGATCATAAATCTCGCCGAAACAAACCAACAGGGTGAACAAATGGCCGCTATATTTGCGTGTATAGTTAGAAACATGGTCCGTTAAAACAATCGTTGGTCCCCTTCCCCCTACTGTCCCTGAAGCCACAGAACAGTGGCACAGACAAGCGAGAAAATCTGATCACCTCGCCATTCGACTGTTTAACACGAACACGTTACGTGTTTCAATCCCATAAACGACCGACCGCAAATTCAGGGCTCTAGGGGTGAAAACGGGGTGGAGGTGAGGGCGAGGGTTGGGGGGGGGAGATAGTTTTGGGGGAGGACAACAATTATTTCGTACCAATGTTTCAGACAGGCAGAATGTGTTTCGCTGTAGTGTGTCCTGTTACGAAAATGTGCGTGGATTCTCGGTCTATGCTAGTCTCGATTTGTTTGTGGACGAGACTGTACACTTCGTTTTCACCTTGGATGGTAGCTGTCTTACCCGTATCACACTGTAACCAGCCTCATGGCTTAGTGGTCAAAATCCCTAAGATCTAGGGGTCCCGGGTTTGATTCACGTCTGGTACACGGGGATTTTCTTGTGTGTTTTTTTATCTAAAGAGGAATAATTACCAAGTACACCAGGGTTTGGCTTATTAGTTTTATGGTAAGATCGTCATTGGGCTCATCTCCTCATTATCATTATCACAATCACCTCATCGGGACATGGAAAGAGCCTCCCCTAAAAGGATGTACGATTAGTACATTCGGGCGTTCCCTGGACAACGGTACATTAGTACTGGCTAATATTTCCACTAGTATCCCAGATGCGCTATATCATTATCATTATTATTATTATTAGCACCGCGTCTTACTACCCGTTCGGGTTATACGCACTTAAGCTAATGTGTAATGGTAGGATGATTGTGATATGAAATGGAGGACCTACAGTTTAGCGTGAGATCCGAACCACGGTGGAGGCCTGGCATTCCACATATTCACAAGTTGTGATTGATACACGTCTTGTCAGAGGTGAAGGAAGGGTTTGGCATTCAGATAAATCTGTGCCGGTACCGAGGATTGAACCCCGGGCCCCCAGTACAGAAGTCTGACACCTTACCTCTAGAGTACCAGGTCACCTTTATTATTATTGTTATTAATATTATTATTATACTATGATGCGGCTTATATGATGAGACTATAGTATAATTGGTATAGGTAGGCCTATACCTTTTCTTGGTAAGACGACTGTACATTCAAAACGAACGATTAGAGTGGGGGAACTTAGAGAATATGCACCAGAACTAACAATGAGAGGAGGGTGGAAAAAAAAAGGCTGTGATAAATTTATTTGGGAAATCCCTTCCATCTTTTCAAACTGAAAGAGATGACCTCTTAAATCACACTCTAATCTCGAGACTAACTTCCAAGACCGCGTGACTACCAATATCCAGTCAAATTCAGCGCAATGTATCCGTTTATCCGTGCCGTAGGGCCGCGGTGGAAGAGAGAAAAGTGTGGCGGTTTAATCTCGTGTTAATAGCGCAATCTCCGATCTCTCCTTCCCCTCCCCCCCGACTGTATGATAACTTATATCGGCGGTTTTACATCATCCATAATCTGACCCATCGCTGAGGGCGGAGGGTACTATATATTGACGGTATTGTTTACAAATTATCGGGTCGGCCCCACTGCGCTTCCTAACGGCAACAGTCGGCTAAGTACAACTCTCTTCATAAAACAAAATGCTGAATACTCCCATAGGTGGGAATGTATGGAACGCCACGGGCTGTGGTTTTTATATAAAACTTTTTTTTTCCTTGGTCAAAATAAAACAAATATTGATTTCAAACAAACATAGTTTAATTTTTTTTACAAGGTAATATCAACAGTTGTTGAATATTTTTCAAGAGCGTCCTGTAATTTAATGACCACTTTTTTCACTTCATCTAAAAAGTGTGTAATCTATTATTATTAGCACCGCGTCTTACTACCCGTTCGGGTTGTACGCACTTACGCTAATGTGTAATGATAGGGTGATTGTGAGATGAAATGGAGGACCTACAGTTTTAACGTGGAATCCGAACCATGGTGGAAGCCTGGCATTCCCCACATTCACAAGATGTCTTGTCAGAGGTGAAGGAAGGGTTTGGTAATCAGATAAATCTGTGCCGGGACCGAGGATTGAACCCCGGGACTCAAACACAGAGGTCTGACACGTTACCTCTAGACCGTCCGGTCACCTTGTTTGTCATCTAGTCCCGCTTTGATCATGACAGACTGTTGATATTACCATGTGAATAAAATTAATCCCTATGTTTGGCTAAACGGGAGTACTATTTAATTTATTTTGGCTATAAAAAATGTATTTCTATAAAAACTGGATAAACAGACCTTTTCTCGTTTCCCCTATATCTCCACCTTAAGGTTATTTTTCTTTAACATGGCCTCTTTTTACATGTTCTGTGTGTAGGAAAATTAACTAATTGCGCTAATGTGTTAGAGATGAGGAAGGTGGGAAATAAAGGAAGTATACCCGCATTTGCGTAGAAAGAGAGATAAGCGGGAAAACCATTTAGAAAAAAACACCCTCAGAAAACCCGATCGGGATTCAAACCTTAATACTCCCACCATTGGCAATCCAATTAGTGTTTGTTTATTGCGATATGTAACGTGTGATTTATAAAAAAAACAATTAAGGCAAAACACAAACTAGATTAACCAAAGATAGGTCTTTTTTAGCAACGTGATTTACTATCCGTTTGAGTTATACGCTTCTGTACTAATTAAGCTAGTGTGTTCGGTATGAAGAGGGTTTGGGTTTAAAGAATATGTACCCACATTTGCGTCTAGGGATAGAAGAAAAAAATTAGGAAACACCACATTCAGTACACACGACCGTGATTCGAACCCCGATCTACTCATCATCGGTTAGTCCATTATATTGTGAGATTGACGGCTTAGACAATGTGGCCATTGAAGTGGGTGTAAATGGAGATTGTTGTACAGCCTGTGAGGTGAGGGAAGGAAGCAAATAAATTGACACCCCAGCGTTATCCACATGTGACGTGTTTAATCGCGTTTATCTCGATTTTATGTATATGTTATCCTGATAGAGTGTGAAGGGGGGTTAGGGGAGGGGGCGGGGAGTGATAGTAAAACACGCATGGACACCATCAAACCGATATTATGTTTTAATGTTTTATGAGCCTGTCGTTGGAAGTATATAATGATGAATTTGTCTCCGATATGAACTAGAGCTAGTAAATTAAAAAAATAAAAATAAACCGATTTGAACCAAATTATAATTGAAGAACTCTTTATATCACTGTAAAAGGTTTTTACCGTGTTTATTTAAGTATAAAGGTCTCATAAGCAGGGTTAGAGTCAAGAATTGCTCGTATCCCGGCTGGGATGAATAATTTAGGTGGTAGTGTAGGAGCCGTGAGAAAAAATAAGTGTATTAGCAGTTTTTCTTATCAAAACTTTTTTTCGCCAAAATAAGTAGAATATTGCTCCAGTATAACCATAAAGTTTAAATTTCTAAGCACGGTAATTTCAGCAGATATCTGTCAAGTATATAGCGGCATTAGATGAGAAACTTTTTAAATTAAGAGAAAAAGTTGTCATTAAATTTTAGGACACCCTTAACAGATATTTAATAAATTTTGATATCAGTATGTTTCGAAGATTACATTTTATGTTTCTACTGGAGCAATATTTGATTTATTTTTTTACAATTTCTTTTTAGTAAAAACTCCAAAAATATTGAAATTTTATCGCTTCCCCCTACACCCCGACCTTAATAATTGGTCCAAGCATGGTGGCGAGAAACAAATAAGAGTTTTGTTTTTTTACTCCACTGGTTACTATTAAGTAAGGTAGAATTTAGAAATTATCTTACCTACATTTGCGCGAAGAGATAATGGAAAATATTTGATTAGTTATCACCCTCAGTTCACCCAACTTAGATTAGAGATCCTTTACCCACCGGTGCAAGTTACTATTTGTTTAGTTGGCTGCAATATTTTAACTAAGCGTTGAAAGTATTAAGAAGGAGTAAGATAAGACTGGATTCACACCAAACTATTTTTGAAATATTGTGGCCGCGTCATATCACGTACATATTGTTTTTATCTTTACAAGAATCTTTACAAAGTTGTTGTGTGGTTATTATATATACTTACCACTATAAGGCCACATGGCTGACTCACTCACTGACATTAATGTTTACCCACTTCCAGATGAGCTATAAACATGACATTTTTCAAACTTTTAGCTTCTAGCCTGTAACCGACGAGAAACTTCCAAAAAGTTAAAAAAAAACAGAAAAAAATTCAAAATATCGGAGCAACTTTAAAGTCGGTCTTTGGAGGTCTCTTGTGGCTAAACGGTAAGACTTTTCAAAAATGGCTCTGGAATTACATTAGCTTACATCCACTTGTAAATAAATCAAAATGGAGGTTTGGGGGTGGAGCCCCCAACGTGAAAAGCGAGTTACTGTATATAATTATACTGTACCTCTAGTTAAATATGAGTCAAAATTAAACAAGGCATTATTCAGTCACTAATATGTGTATATGTGTATGTGTGTATGTGTGTGTTTGTGCGCTTGCTGTTGACTCTATTTTAATACAGGAAAAAAAAATGGAGGGATAGTAAATAATTGTTGTAATATACTATAATAAAACAAAATAAATATAATGTTGAGGGTTCCATCTATCACGTTTTATATATATATATATATATATTATTGTTGTTTTCAAAATAAAGTTCACGACAAAACGGAGATGAAGGATATAATCTTGCTCTTATTATTATATCAGCCTTTGAATTAAAGTTTATTTTAATTTATAAAAAAAAATTATGAGGTAAAATTATCTAATTTTCAAGTACGTTTCACGCGAAATGTTTAAGTTTTTAGTTCAAAGAAAGTTGTAAGAAAAATAGCTTGAGCCTATCTCATACCAACAAAGACGATTTTTTTCAACAGTTTCCTAACGAAACATTCTAAGATGATTGATGATTGTTTTGATGGTTTTAAAGCTTCAGAACTGACATGCCCGCAATATCGATCCTACACTCTTAATATCACCGGTCAATATTATTAAGGATATTAGTCAATATTAAATAATACATTATACGAGCAACATTATTGTCAATATTTTCAGCTCAGTTTTGTGCAAAACATGGACGCGGATTGACCTCTTTCTTAGATATACAGGAAAACAAAAGAGCATTTAAAACTTTAACAATGTTCATCGGCACTAAGCTAACGGTTATACGAAACCGTTAGGTAAAAGAATGGTTCAGAAAAAGATATTTATAATTATTTTCGTATGTGCGATCACATTTTGCTAAAATTATTGCGATTGGTAAAGCCCTACTTGACAAGGGAAAACACACATATGTGGAACTATATATCTGCCCCAATTTTTAATTAATTAAAAAATATATTTCATATTTTAAATTCTGGCCTTGAGATGCACCTTTTTTTAAATCAAGAGCTATTAATTTTTAAATTTCATTCCTCTGCTTGTGGTATATATCATGCAATGATAATGATATAAAGATACAGATACACAAACTATTCATTTTATTAATATATATAAATAAATATATATATATGATACAGAGAAAACAATATGTAATCTTCGCTGGTATCTTCTGGATGAGGTGAAAATAATGGTGGAGTAGGTTTATGTGGCCTACCTTATCCAAATATTCGGAAAATGGCGTATAGTACAAGTACATTGAATAAGTTTGATGCTGATTGATTTTCACATAATTCTTATCCCAATTCCCCAACTAAGCTTCAAATAAGAGGTCATTGATCATCTTTTCCTAAAATGAAGGTATTTGCCATGGATCCAAATCTTTCAATTTTAGAGCCCTATAATTTATGTTACATGCAAGGACTAGTTTTTTTCTTCCTCTTTTGGTGTACTAGTTGACACGTATGTTGAGCCCAATAGCAACAATTCGTTCTGTTTATCAGTAGAGCCTTGGACCTTTTTATTTTGTTGGAAGTGCAACGTTTATTTATACCGACGATGGTGTTTATGATGGGATGCCATCAGCAGGTGCCTTAACTTGAGAAACAAAAACATATACATAATTAATTGAGAATATCAATAAAACACCCGCTTCGGTGGCCTCATGGTCTAAGGTTCTAATCTCGCAGTAGACTATACTACCGATGACGGGGAGATCGAGGTTCGAATCTAGGTAAGGTGTACTTAGGTGGTTTTTTTTTCAAAATGATTTTATACTCTCCCTCCACGCAAATACGGGTATAAATTTCCTATAATTACGACCGTTCTAATCCCTAAAACAATCAGCGTAATTGGTACGTAAGCGTGTAGACCGGACGAGTAGTAAGAAGCAATGCTAAAGAAATACGAGTTAAAACAAACGAAACCTGGATTCAGATCACCAAAAGTTTTGTATTGAAACATTAATTTTATAATTCTTTTTGAGCATTAGATGACAAACATGCTGCCATAAAAAAAAAGCCTTCAAATTCTGATTTCATATATTACATTTATAAAGCTTTCCTCCAAATTGTACCCTTGGGTTAGTTAAACATTAACAAGTAGTATACTCCATTCAAGGTAGGAACTACTCTCTGAAAGGTCTTTTTTCCTACCAATATCCTACTATATAATAGATTTATGGTAGGGAAAAAGGCCTTTACAGAAGTCAATTCCTACGGTGAATGGAATATACATCATGCTGGATGTTAGTATAAACGTGTAAATATCTGGTATAGGTGTACTCTTATATAAATATCTAAATCTACTAGAAACATATCCCTTACCAAACACCACAGAAAAACACCCGTTCGTTTTTGTAGATGATGAATCTTCCACTTTAACTATTAATTTAATGAAGCTTTATTCTCAACAAACTTTTAATAATGAACTACGTGTATTTACTGGTCGGTTTTCTATCGCTCGAACTGTTGTTGAGAACGCTTTTAGAATACTTGCAACAAGGTTTGGAGTAGTTATTTCATGAGCCTCTATATCTTGAGCCAGAGAAAGCCACCATGAGAACAAAGGCCAGTTGCTGCCTTCATAATTTTATAACAAAGTAAACAACACGTAGGTATGTACATTAGCCCCATGGATTCTTTGGTGCTGACTGACAGCTGACTTCTGACAGTCAACATTTAGGTATATACCTAAATTTTGACTGTCAAAAGTGACCGATGCTAAACACATGTTTTTGCAGATCATCTGGTTCGGCATAGGGATACGTAATTTGGTCTGGTAACTTTTTAAAGCTGTCAACTGTCAGCTGTGAGCTGTCAGTCAGCACCAAAGAAGCCAATGAGGCTACTGTACGTACGTGGCTTCAAATGAATGCAGGGGAGGTACGACCTCACGAGCAGCTCACCTCTAAAGAAATAGTTGATTTGCGGCCCATCCTTAAAGCCACGTATGATTTCAGGCCCGGGCTGCTGACCTAACATAACCTAACCTAACCTATAATATTCTGAAAATTGAAAAATGACATCTGGGCACGGGAATCGAACCCGAAACCTTTGACTTAGTAAGTCAATGCTCTTACCACTGAGCTATCCAGGAATCGTCCCGTGCCCATGGTCATTCTTCACTCATATTAAGGTAGAGTCTATATGAGTGAAGAGTGAAGAATGACCAAGAGTATGGGACGATTCCTGGATAGCTCAGTGGTAAGAGCATTGGCTTACTAAGCCAAAGGTTCCTGGTTCGATTCCCGTGTCCAGGTGTCATTTTTAATTTTTCAGAATATGATATCTATATGGACTAATCCTCACTCAAATGCATAAATAATAGCTTTGGCTATTTTATTCAATAACCTAACAAACCTTCGAGTTTTTGCCAAACCTATTGAACGACAAGAACTGAGTAAGTTTGAATATTATAGGGGATGTCGACATGAGACGATGATAGTTTCTCTGTCAAAAATCAGGGGCGCAACTGGTTCCCGATTTCAAGATTAGGTCTCAACTCACCTACACAGCTTCAAGGGGCGAAAGTAAAATAGAGAACAGTATTCTATAATTGCAATTGAGTGTACATAGAAACAGCGCCACAAATTAAAAAAAAAAGATTTTGTAAATATTTTAGTAATGAGGAGAAAATATTGTTAGCAAGGTAGAAACTAAATTTCGCTTTCTATTTTGATTATATATGTACTTTAATTATTTTATATTACTAATTGATGTATAATCATGTATTATTCATAGTTATATATGGCAAACTAATAATTAATAATAAATAAATATTACGGATCTCTCTACGGACTTTCTCGCTGTATAGTTTAAAAAATTGAGATATTTACTCAAAACTCGCTATATATGCGAAACTAAATAAAATAAACTAGAAAACCCAAGCATATATTGCACTATATTTATGTAAAACATTTTTTGAGTCCCGGTTTTAAATTTTATAATTTTATTTTTAAACATTTAATGTCCTCATTTGTATGTTTGGACCAATAATAAGATCGAAATTGGGTCCACACGGGTCAACACTTCGTATTAAAATTTCGACATTTTATTAGGTGTTGCAAATCTTCAGGTCATCGCATTGCTATTAAATTCCTCATTTATAAATTTTGACCAATGAAAAATTTAAATATTGACTATTGAGTCTAAAAAAGAGATAGATCATTGTTGTACAAATATTTCTCCTAATAGGGTTAGAGAAATATAACATAAACTTTTTGAGAGACTTATATTTAATTACTCTATGGCATTGGAGAATCATTGCGTTACAATTTAAGTAGTATCTCTTTACAACAAAAGCTCACAAAATCGTATTAATATATTTGCCAATATCTAAGAAACTGTTCGTTTTATAAAAATATATTTCATATAAAAGTTTTTTTATTTTTAATAGCACTTCAATTTTGCAATGATATGTTATTTAGTATCTCAAATAGTTGCGGAGATACGGAAGTTCCTGCTTCTGTAAAGTATCCTAAAATTCATTTTCATGGGAAAATAAAAATAGCCAACTTATTTATAATTTTAAGCAACGCCTATATACAAATTTTAATCAAATTCGTTAGAGCCGATATCCGAGAGGATCGATTTTTTTCTCCTTTCGTCCTGTATTAAACTTCTCTTAATTTTAAGTTCAATCAGACACACATACAGACGGCATTGCAAATACCACTTTTTAGGTTTTGGGGGGTTATGAGACGTCAACATTTCAGGTTAGATTTTTTTACGGTCGCAATATTTTACCTTTAATTTTTGAAACAATAATATATATATATATATATATATATATATATATATTTGCGTATAGCTTGAAAGTTATTGGTTTTATAAAAATATGTTTCGAATAAAATAGTTGTGTTATAAATACATATATACATATTTGTAATGATAAGAATATTCCTTTCTCAAATAGTTTTGGAGATGTGATGAAATGAGAATTTACGCATCAGACCGGAGCCTTTAAAGTCATTTTACTGAAATATTGAGAGTAATCATTTTGTTTGAAATAGCTTTAAATGTTTTGAAATGAAATTTAAACAAAATCGTTTGAGCCTATTTTGAGAAAATCAACTTTTTTTAAAATCTTTTTACCTTTCTGTAAACTACCCTTAATTTTAGGGTTAGATATCCAATTCCAAAAATTCCTCGGGGAAACCCTATGAAAACCCTAAATACCAAGTTTAGCCCGATCGGTAAAATAGTTTAGGCTCTTGTCCGAGGTACATACAGACTGACGGAAATTCAAAAACAACTTTTTATTTTTATTCGGGGGTCATGAAACGTCGAGAATCACCAAAATCTCGAGTTTGATTTTTCTTGAAGATCACACCGATTTCAAATATTTTTTTTATAGAGAGAAACAATGGCCTGACCTTTTTGACATGACCTCTTACACCTGACGGAAAAAAAAAGTCCAGTTATTGAGATCGAGTACAGGACTAAAAATAAACCCCCTAACCCCAAAGCTGCTTGCCTATATTTTGGCAGATATTGGAGTATGAAATTCGCGTTTCAACGTTCACACGTACGCACGGCCTAAGTTCGTTTGTAAGTAAATAAACGCCAAGTTGAATTAATATAAGACACTAACCTCGCTTTCATTCACTGGGATGTTAATATTTTCAGACTATTCACTGACACCCGAAAAATACAGGGAGTGAAACACCCAGGGATAAGGTTCATTACGGTCGCATCCTTTTCCTGGAGTTGAAAGCAGAGTTCATCCGAGACAATATAAGATACGGGATGGTCCATAAAAAGTGTTATATATATCCCCCGTTGATGGACGGTTAAAAAAAACTTCTTAAGGTACAGAGGATTTAGGTTTTATCTTGCTTTATTTATTACTCTCTCGTGATCCCCCGGAGAGAGAATGTACTGTGATCGTAAAAAAATAGTAGGGTATTGCGATGTATATATAATATATTTATATATTTCTCTGCCACTCTATTTATAAGAACATTCGATATAGTATAATTCATTTGTAAATGGAATAAAATAAATGTCATAATTGAAAATAAATATGTAATATATAAAATATATATAACAGTCATAACATTTTAATTATTTATTAAAAGGTAATAATTTTATGTGAAGTGTTTGTCAAGACAGAACTCAAACATATTGAAAACTTTTGAGATTTAAAATCAAAGTTTTATACAATTAAAAAGAACGTATAAGACATGTTAAATCTATAACATCTAGAAATATATAATTTAACGCCTTTAGGAACATTAGATTTTTAAAAATGTCAACTTTTATTGACTTTAACATTTAATCTTTTTAAATGTGCCAAGTTATATATTTTATTGATGTATATTTAACGTGTCTTAAATGTTTTGATTAATTGTTTGAAATAAGAATTCTGAATCTCATAATTTTTCATATAAATTCTATTTGACTTGTCAACAATTTAATATATACTCATTGTAGCATGTCAATCAGATAGATTGGACAGCTACTATTAAAAAATCAATATTTTAATAGTTTACGAAAGAAAGAAACAATATTAACATATTTAAAAAATAGTAGACCTCAAAGCTTATTTTCTCTGACCAGTTGCAGTCAAATTAAATTACGTGTCTCCCTAAACTGAAACACGTGGTTGTTAAAAATATTGTCTTTCGATAAATATTGTATCAGTTATCAAAGAAGAGGATTAATATTATCATATTTATGAATAAAATACGTTAACGCAGACCCTTTGCCATTGGATGATGTCACTACAAGAAAATATAGTAAAGTACATCTATATCACAAATTCTCATAAAAATAATAACGGATCCTAAATAATATAATCATACCGGAGATATTTAAATAGAAATTGCTTTCATATCCGCTCACCCTGTCAAGATGTTCTTCGATTGATTTGCAACGGGGTAGGAGAAGAAAATTATTCAAAGATGGCAGCCACACGTGCTTACACTATAACATCTGGCTAAGGAAAGGAATGAGTATCAACTTCGACCTACTGACCCACTCCACGTCAAGCGACTCTAGCGGTGAGCCAAGGAAGCTTGTTCCTCCCTGTTCCCCGCAAGTGGATTTATCTTCTTAATTTCTCTTTCTGCCTGCCTTCGTCCGTATTTTTCCTTTCTATGTTCCTGTGTTTATCACCTTCTCTGCTTTGTTCCATCCGTGTCAGATTGAGTACTATATAAGGGGCCACGTCCAGGTTCCCATTAGAGCAAACTTACTGCAACCCAGCGTTGAAGGAAGAACTCCTGCATCGTCACGAATCGAAGACCACGCCGACAATGAAGTTAGAGGCGTTGGATACACCGCCACCCTGGACAGGATGACGCACTTCGATGACAACTATAAAGTTTGGGCCGTTGGATCCACCGCAGCCATGGATAGGACCACGGACTTCAATTAATTAAGTATTTCAAAGTAATCAACGTGTCCTTATGACTCAGAATCTCATTTTTGTAGTAAAAGACAGGCAATGTCTGTTTGCACTCTTTTAGTTTTTCTGTATATTGTCGGAGACGATTTTCATTTGTGTTGATAGTATATCGAATTGACAATGGATCAACTGCAAGTCTTGTTGACTTCTTAACTTAAAGGTTTATTTTGTTGTTTAAATATTGTGTCCTCCAGAATGAGGGGTAAGTCTAATAATAGCCAGTTCCATGTATGTTACATCAGTCTTAGAGACTATGTTGCTCTGTATATTTACTATACAGTGTTTCGCATGACGCCTTAAACGTCATGTACACCTGTTTAATTTTTGGATGGCTACAACCAGGTTGTCTGTATTGGATTACATACCTGTTGGGGGAATTCTTTATTTTGTGTTGGTTAAGCAGTCACGCCTTTCGTACGGTATTAGCTTCTGTGAGCAAACCGAGGAACTGCTACAGAGTCATAGTGGGGTTCGCACAAATAATACCCCTTTTCTTTGCCCGGGTTTTGGCTCTTATTGTGTTAGTGTTACTTTTAGTTTATTTGCAACTAGGTTTGTGATTACTATTGAATGCGTTGGCAGTACCGTAAGGGAAAGAGACCAGCCATGGTACTATTGTGTTGACACCTGTTTGTTAGCCATGGACCACTGTAGTCAAGGGACTTTTCTATTGTTTATCTTTTTACAAAAAGTCTCAAAGAGATTATCTTACAACCTAGTCTAGCATAACTGATTAAGAGTTATATATGTATATATCTTGTTTTATATTTTGTTATTAACTACTTGATTATTTTCTTCTTCAGAACAATTCATCCAGTAGCCCGGCTCCTATACAGCCCTGGTAGCTACAGCAGAATATTCAAATTCACAAAGTCTAATTATCTGCATCAAATTTCAAAATATAACCTGTAATATCTTTGTAAAACCTCAGTTTTGATATTTCTGTTTTATTGTAATAAATCTATATGTTGTTAAATATAATTCTTTTTATATACAAATGTATAACCAGTAGAGGAAAAGCCTTTCATCATTACATTTTAATATTGATTAATAATTGAAAGATACAGGGGGAAAACAAGGGAGTCAAATTTTAAATCAAATCGAGCTAGTGCTGCCATCTGTTGGACAATAACAATACCTCTATAAGGAATTTTATATTATGACTAAAAGGGGTCTCTGTCATATTTAAATTAATAAAAAAAAGTATTTTCAGGTTCCTTACGAGGCTTAGAATATAAACGTTTCTGTCCTAGTAAAGGGGTTTAAAGTGATTTTCCTCTTTATTCCCTGTAACCTTCAAATGTTATGACTGTTATGTATATTGTACTCAATACATATTACTTTCCAATTATAACATTAATTTATCTTATTCCATTTAAAACTGAATTCTATTTTCTTGTTTTTCTTGTGATTATGTTTCTATTAAAACTTTGTCAAAAACTCAATTTATGTATAAATGGGTTTTTAGAATAAGTTTGAATATTATATGCACACACACACACCTTCAACCTCTATCCTTTCTCTATTTCTTTACCCTCTTCTAACATTTTCTCTCTATATTTATCTTTCCCTCTGTGTGTTGTTTGTCCCACAGAAGATTGACTTTGACAACGATTGAGTAGTAACATATTTCCAGAGTCACGAGTTTGCTGACCAACCGAGTGAACCGAGGGGAGGGGGGAGGGGACAGGAAAATACCAAAACAACACAACAATTAACGTAATTGACGGTGAAGGGGGCACGATAAGGCCCATCATTCCTCTCTGGAGTGGGAAGCCACATTGATGTTGCGATGAATGACACCCCCCCGTCGCTCTCCCCTCTCTTTTAATTTGACTCGATGGATCATAAAAGGTTCGCAAATGCCCCACATTAGAGTACACTCCATTAAATAAAAAAACACCTCAACCTCTCCCTTCTATTTTGACTCTCGACGCATACGTCATCCCAATTATAGAGGGGCAAAGGTGTAGATGGAATGGCTGGGATCCTCCCTGGAATCTGATGGACCCATTAGGGTGGGTTCATATATACGCCCAAAAATATTGTTGTTGACTAAAAAAAACCATGACGTGAACCTGAAAGAGAGCAATACCGACCTTTTGACACCGTTAGTTATGTTAATGCCAGCATTTGTGGATAGAGGGTGTCATGTGCTCATCACAACGCGGCCTCCTGCCGTTTATCTCAGTTTTCTAGACCATAACTGCTACCTATTTCTTCAAGCCGCTCCTAATTTGTCCTTACGAGGCTGAGTTGACCCCATTCAAGACCCATTGCTTCACAGAAAAATCTGGTAGCGCCGGGGATCGAATCGGGGACCTCTGGATATATTGTAAGGAACTTTGAACACTAGACCATGAAGGCGGTCTTTGTTAGATACAGGTATGTTAAAAATGTTCTAGTGAATCTTCTCTTTTTAAAGATTTAACTTTTTACACCTTTGGAAAGGGAGATTTGGTTCCGTCCCAGATTGTCTATAAAAAAATTATAGGCTTCAGAACAAAAGGCATCAGTATCGTCTTGTCAGTGACGGGGTAAGGTGGAGGATTCAAATTAGGGTGTTCTGAGAGCTATTTTTTAAAGGGTTTCTTACACTCCCTCTATGAAAATGAGGAGTAAACTTCCACCAAATCCCACCTTCCTCACTCCTACACCATTGGTATACATTTTTCCGATATTATGGACAGGTATACCCCAATTTTGCTATGAATGGACTTATTACCTGACATGAATAAAATATTATTCGATATACATCCACGTATTCATACGCCAAGTCATCTGATGTGCAGATGTTACTTTTGATAGAAAATATCAATCCCTATAAAATAGCACTTTTAATATATTGTTAAGTGAGATCATTGTTGACCATAAAAAATATGTATGTTTTACATAAAGGGTGCTACAAATTTCCAATAAAGTCCAAGTGTAGTAAACCATGGCACACTTCGTTGGTCGAATGGTTTGAGGTGTCACTCTTGCAATAGACTGTACTGAAGACGACGGGGAGATCAGGGTTCGAATGTCAATCGGATGAATTATGGTATTGTTTTCCTAAATGGTTTTACACTTTCCCTCCACAAAAATGTGTGTACGATTCCTCTAAATTCAACCTTCCTCTTCTCTAACATTCTAGCATAACTAAAAAAATAATTTACCACTGCGTATTACTACCTGTTCTTGTTATACGCTTATGTATTAATTACGCTAAATGGCTTTTTGGGATTAGGAAGGTTATTAGTAAGGAAGTGTACCCGCATTTGTGTGGAGGGAGAGAGAAAAACCATGTTGGGGAGACGGGACACTCTCAGTTCTTCCAACTGAGATTCGAACCTGGAGCTCTCCGTCAACGGTTGTCTAGCCTTCTACAAGAATAGCACCTCAGCTCACACGGTTACCGGATCGGGTCAAGAGTAATTATGACGAATATGTGTAACCCGAACGGGTGGTGAGACATATGGATAAAAAAGACGTGGATAAATCAGGGGAAACGGTTCTATCTTGTTAATGGACGCGTCTCTTTTTAGTATATGTACGGGAAATACACCATATTACTTTTTTTTAAACACACACTCACATCATCATCGTCATACGATAGTTTTTATTTAAGAGTTAGAACTTTGTGTACCGCGTCTTACTACCCGTCCGGACTGTTCGCATATCCACACTTGTTGAACAGGCTGAGGAAGGTAAAATTTAGAGGAAACGTACCCGTTGTTGCGAGAGGGGAGTGGGAAACTATCTAGGAAAAGTCCCTCAAGGCTCATCCGATAAGAATTCCAACCATGACGTCCCCAAATACCGGCAGACAACCCGCTTCGGTGACCGCATGGTCTAAGGTGTTACTCTCGCAGTAGGCTAGACTGCCAATGAGATCCAGATTCGAACCTTGGTCAGGTGTACTGGGAGTGTTTTTACAAAATTGTTTTTATTCTTTCCCTCCACGCAAATGTGAGTACACTTCCTCTAAATATAACTTCCCTAATACTTAATACCACTATCGTAATTAGTACATATGCGTATAACCTGAACAGGTAGTAAAACGCAGTGCTAAAAAAAATACTGCCAGACCAGACTTTACGAGATTGAAGCCTACACCCATACGCCCATTAATATGAGGGGAAGGAGGGCTAGTAAGTTAATTTATTAGTTACAAATAGGCTTTAAGTAATAATTAAATAAAAAAACTTTTATGAACTTCGATATTGACCTGTTCAAATCAAATACAGGTTCATATGTATTGTACACTCTCTTTATCGAGAAAATAAGAAACTCTACCATCCACGTTTCAGATATGGCGTAGTTTATAAGATAAGGTCATAGTGTAATTTAGTATAGAAACTAGCATAATACCCGTTTAGAAATCAACAGCTTCATTTCTGGTCTTGTAATGAGTCCCATTAGCATTGGTTAGACAATAATTTCCAATAGTAATAATTTTTAGTGACTCTTAAAATCCGGTAGGAGAAATTCAGTAAAAAACTTTACAGTAGATCAAATATTTACTCAATTGAAAGTGTGAAATTGTTCCACGATTTACGATTTCATAACAAACAATATTTTTTAGTAAAGATTTTCCTTTCTTGGTTGTCCCAATGTGTATTTTCGGTCACCTAGTATTCCTGCGCCCTTTTTGGTTAGGGGCTACCTGCCTGAAAAATTTGAGTTTTCTAGATCGACTGGGCTTCGAGAGTAGACTTTGTTTTTCTGCAAACATCCCAACACCCCTTCTTCCATTTTGGAGGGCCCCTTGGGAATTTTATGTCTCTAAATATTTCTGGATTCTTTTGGTTAAGGCACCACCTGTCTGAATAAATTCTGCTTCTTAGGCCTTCAGATAATTTAGATTGTTTTTTCACTTTGAATTTTTGGGAATCCCCATACTCCTGCATCCTCATTGGCTATGGGCAACTTACCTGTATGATTTCATCTTTCTATCTCTTCTGGTTTTTGAGAATTTTTCGACTTTGTTTTTCTGAAACCACCACCTCCCTATTTTGTGGGCCCCAATCAGAATTTTCGATCACTAAGTATGTTTTCATCATCTTAGGTTAGGGGATATTTTCATGAAAGTCTGCAGCTTCCTAGGTCTTCTGGGCTTCAAGATTTTTTGTTTTTGGTTTTATGGAAGCCCCCTAATTTTGCGGCCCTCATTGTAATTTTAGGCCACTATGTATTTCTGCATCCTTTTTGGTTCGGGGTTACTTGGTTGTGAAATTTCAGCTTCCTAGGTCTTCTGGGCTTTGATATTTTTTAGGCTGGACATAGGAACTGATAATTATTATAGTGGATATACTGATACCTTTTAGGGTAATCGGCGTGTATTATTAATTAAATGCTATTACTTAGATATAGTATATATTTTTTAGTTCTAAAACCTTTTTAGTTAATTTGTTTGAACTAACTGGTACAGAAATTCAATTTAAAAGTTCGGTGCATCTATTAAACTTTCCGTATAATTTGTATTTTAAATGTAATACGACAGTAACATAATATTTTTTTTAAATACGTATCTCGGGGCCATGCTAATGTAACGCATTGGTAAACTAAACTATATTGTTTAGGGCCTATATTAATTCTAGCATGGAATGTAATTGACTAAATAGAACACATAATTATATTATAACTCGACTAACTGAACTCGGAGTGGAGTCTACTAACTCTGTACACCCAGCCTCAGTTCCACAAAATAGGAATATATTTACACTTGAATGTGCTATTAATAGGATGAATAATTAACACAAATATCGCGGCCATCTGAGATAGAACCACGGTCCCTATAGAGCTGTAGTCGTCGCCCGGGCACCGTCACGGGTCAAACATGTGTGCCGGTTCAACGGACAATATTACAGAGCGAGGTCCGTCTATTAAACAGGACTGCGCGCTCTAAACGCCTGAAGGAACGACACTAGCGCTGACTCGGCGGTCCGAATAACCTAGTCAATTCCCGTGGCTCCCGAGGTAATAGCTCCTCCAGCTTCCCTATCCAGATAGAACATAAATGTGCTGCTTTATCTCACCGAGCGCTATTTATCTCGCTCTCAAAATGTTTGACTTTATTATACCGACCAACTTGATCCCATGTTTGGTGTTTAAACTCCTTTGTATGGGGCCCATGCCCATCACTTTGCTGGGAAGTTCCTTTAATAAGTATTACATTCAACACCATGGCTGATGACTGCTTAATTTAAGGGCTACTGTTAGGTTAAGAAGGAGTTACGTGCACCGCGTATAGCTATTCAGCCGAGCTTTAAGCCCTATTCATATTAAAAAATAATGGTATATCTATGGGAAAGGTATCATTTTGAGGAAATTTGCCCATATTTGCGTGGAGTGAGAGTGGAAATTAATTTAGAAAAAAAAATACCACCTTAACTTTATCCAGCTGAGACTCAAACCATGACCCATCATTACATACTAAACATACCAGATGAGCTTGACGGCTTTTTCAGCATACCCACTGGTTCGGATATTAAGAGGGCTACACCCGCGGTGACGGGTCGATGGAAAGTGTAAACAAATTGAAGATAACCTCTTTTTATAGCACCTGACCGAGAATATAAGATCACTCTACTTGTCAGTCTAGTATATTGTGAACCCGATTCCCTACACCTCCTAACCACCAGTAAGAGCTCTGGCGATAAGTTGGTATTCACTGGAGATGCAGGTGAACTTTTTATTTCCCACTCTTCTTGCTGTTAGCAGTATTAATTGAACCAATAACAACCTATTGTTGAGAATATCAATGAAAGTATTTTTTAAAAGCAACTATTGTTATAAAGTTTATTCCTACGGTCTAGTTTCAACGAAGCATAGATACATTAATGTCACATTGAATCAAATCGTTCTTCAAATATTCACAGGGAATGCCAGTACTGCCATCTCAACGTTCCCCTTGACAGACTGATGTAGATCCCTAGGCTACGAGAAAGTTTTTACCCTCTCCTAGTTGCTCCATAGCCTCTCTCCAGGGTAAATATTTCTGTAACAAATTTATAACCTCTTTACAGAGTAAATAACACTGTACTGGCTTCCTAGCTTCTCTCAATGTCGCTATACAAACTTACTAACCTCTCTCCACGGTCAATATTGTTAGAGTAGCTTCCTAGCCTCTCTCCCAGGTCATTGTCGCTATACTAACTTCTTATCCTATCTCCAGGGTCAATTTTGTTAGATCCAGGGTCAATGTCACTATATTAGTTTATTAGCCTCTCCACAGGGTAAATATTTATCTACCCGGTTTCTACCCTATATCCAGAGTATACATCACTGTAAGAGCTTCCTAGCCTCTCTCCAGGGTAAATGACTTTATACTAACTTCCTAGCCTCTTTCCAGGGTCAATGTCACTCTACTAGATTCTTAGCCTCTTCTCAGGGAAAATATGTCTCTAAATGCTTCTTAGCCTCTAACCATGAAAGCTATCTCACTAGAGAATTTCTACTTTCCCTCCCTTCTAAATAATACTAATCTTATACTAATTAACATTATCATCATTTTATAATAGCTCTCCGTGAATATTCTTACTATACACCAATTATTACAAAAAATAAACAATCTTTAGCTCTTTTTTTATCTGAGAAAATCTCTCCTATACAATTTATGGAAATTATATTTGTGTCCTGAAATATCATCTCCATTCTTGTGATTTCTTCTAGAGCCGTGTTCACCAGTTCGAGGGAAACCAATCTTACTTTGTTTCTCTATGTCTCTCTCCTCTTACTTTGTTTCTCTATGTCTCTCTCCCTTACTTTATTTCTCTATGTCTCTCTCTTTCTCCCCTTACTTTGTTTCTCTATGTCTCTCTCTTTCTCCCCTTACTTTGTTTCTCTATGTCTCTTTCTTTCTCCCCTTACTTTGTTTCTCTATGTTTCCCTCTTTTTCCCCTTACTTTGTTTCTTTATGTCTCTCTCCTCTTACTTTGTTTCTCTATGTTTCCCTCTTTCTCCCCTTACTTTGTTTCTCTATGTTTCCCTCTTTCTCCCCTTACTTTGCTTCTCTATGTTTCGCTCTTTCTCCCCTATACTTTGTTTCTCTATGTCTCTCTTCTTACTTTGTTTCTATATACCTTTCTCTCTCCTCCTACTTTATTTATCTTGCATATAAAGTTCGTCTCCATCTCGGTAATTGGAAATAACCGTGATGTCATTCAATTAATGTATTTTGAGTGTCAAGCTCTTTGAGGAATTATCCAACAGAGATGTACGCACTCAACCAAACTTCTGAATCTTAATTAGAAACAAACTTAAAATTAACGAAATAACCTCTATCACTTTGCACTTAAAAACTTGGGTTTTTATCCGGAAACACTATAATATTTAAATAGGAAACTAAAACAAGCTGTTTAAGTTATGAAATTAACTGTCAACCTAAAACTCCATGGTAGAGTCCGTCCACAAGCGAGCTGAAACCGACCGACCGTTAGCGATGACAGCAAAACGAGCTCTCCGGCCTTCAATCTCAGTTTTCTAAACTGAAGCCGCTACTTTAAAAAAAATTAAATATCTCCTCATTTATCCTCACGAAGCCGAGATTGACCCCGTTCCATACCCACTGCTTATCAGATAAAGTTTTGAAGCGATGGGGAACGAACTCATTACCTCTGGTTATGTAGCCAGGAACTATACCACGGGGGCGGTCAACTTGTAATCTATATCCTAACAAAATATTGCTAGAAGTTTGTACAAGCAACTTTAATTTCTTTACCGTTTCTGGAAACAGGTTTATTATTGGAATGGAATTTGCAATCAATGTAAAGAAAGCTATGTCCTTACTTTGAGGCCTGTGGGGAAAAAAAGTGTATTATTTTGTAATTTTGGGTGATTTAAAACGAGCCCATTCACACCTCTGGTGTTCTAGCAGCCGTATCACAACTCCACCTCACGCTTAATACCTCTTATATTGTCGGGGATATCTATATATATATGCCACACGTCTTACTACCCGTTTGGATTGCATGCTTATATATCAATTACACTAATGGTTTCAGGGATGAGGAAGGTTATATTCATATAGAATGTACTCGCATTTGTGGAGAGAGAGAATGGAAAAACATTTTGGAATAAAATAACTCTCATTACTCCCGACCGAGATTCGAACCTGAGTCTCCCCGTCATCGGCAGTCTAGTATACTGAGAGAGTAGTGCGTTAGACCACGTGACCACCGGAGCGGGTCTAGAGGTGTTTCTGGAACTTTTGTTTGTACTTGAATAGTAATCCTTAGTTCAGATATCGTAATTAAGAGACTTAAACCGGAAATTCACCCAAGTTTTATATCGCTATTGCTTTATTCATAATATTATCTACCAGCATCGGTCAATACGTAGACTAAATATCAGACTAATTTCATCTGGCTTGCCAATCATGGAGAAATCGAGTTTCCAATCCTGGTTGGGTGTCCTGAAGTTTTTTTTAATGGTGTCCCACGATCGCTACACAAAATTATGGTTATACTCTTTTAAATTATATCTTCTACATCTCTACCCCATTAATGTAGACTAATTAAAATTCATTTATCCCGGACGGGTGTTAGGAAACAGTGGATTTTTTTTTAGCGAGATTTATTTTATTTTCATTCCCGACTGCCCCTTACCCCACCTTTTCCCGCCTGATCTATCTACAAATCTACAATCATGGAGTAGGGAAGAGGAAGGTATAATTTAGAGCAGATGTACCCGAATTGCGTGTAAGAAGATTGGGAAACCAATGATGAAAAATCACCCTTGATACTCTTGGATCATCCGATCCGGTGATAGTATGGTCTGAGGCGTCACTATCTCAATATGCTTCACAGCCGAGGATGGTGATATCTGGGTTTGAGTCCCTGTCAGGTTAACTGAGGGGGTTTTATTTTTTCTAAATGTTTGGTACACGTCCTATAGATTTAACTTTCCTCTTCCATAACACATTAGCGTAACTATTAGTATCTTTGCATATAACCTGAACGGGTAGTAAGATGGAGTGATAAAAAAATATGTTGCCATGATATTAAATAGTAAGCTGCTTACAGTCAGTAGTGGTACCAGTGACTACTGAAATTAAAAATTGTTTCCGTTGTCCAAAGTTAAAAAAAA